>ML804046.1:351939-364998 GCA_009831015.1 Picea engelmannii
TTTGGTTGGTTTGTGTTGTTTTGATATTGACTGCACAAGAGCACTGGAGCGAAGCGAGAGCAACAAAGACTATAGGAAGCGATTATAAGGTATATTACTTATTCTTGCCTCTTAGTAAATTCAATATTTAAAACTTAAGGAAAGCGTCCTATTCTGTCTTGTTTTGTTCTAGATCCAGGTGGATCTAGGGAGATCGGTTTGTGTCCGCACTTACGGATTTATCCATAAACAAGGATCGATTGGCGACTACTCCTGATCCTTGAATCATGGAGTCGCCAGGTGAAAGATGCACAGGTTAGAACAACACAGCTTCGATATGGAGAAAATCCTTGCTCGCAGGTTCGCTCCTTTTAATTTTTCTGCTATTCCTGGTTTTCCTAATTTTGTCCCCTCTCCGAATGAGTGGGGTGATTATTTGCCCATATTTGGAAGATGTGAAGAGGACAACCCTACTCGGCACCTCTGGGAGTTTCATGAACTCATGCGTCAATGGGAGATACATCATGAGGATGTATTACTGAAGATGTTCATGTTCTCGTTAGCAGGGGATGCACATAAATGGTATCATTCTTTACCCCCTGCTAGCATTTCTTCACTCTCAGAGTTTCATGCAGCTTTCATCACCTATTATCAGGAGTTTTATCCCTCCGAGTTGATTTGTCATAACTGTGGTGAGGGATACCAAAAATCTGTACAAAATGGAGCTATTTCTGACATAGGCTATGAGGATGATCCTGATGACTTGGATCGGAAATCATTACTTTCTCCTCCCCATTCATCTGCATCAGAGGAGTGTTATGGAAGTGATGAAAATCCCAGGGAGGAAGAAGACACCTTGAGCGAGTTGAGGGAATAGGTGAAGTATCTCTCTACTCAATTAGAAAGGTTGAAATTTGAAGACTGTGCAGAGGATCTTCCAGTCTCCAAGGCAGATGTTCTAGATGGCTCTTTCGAGGAGATTATTGAAGATTTTGTAAACACATTAACTTCTGTCCCTGATGAGCCTGCTGTCTCAGATCAATACGATGAAGAGGTAGTTGTGGAAGAGGATTGTTCTCTTTTCCTTCACGAGATTTCCCATGATGTGTTTACATTTGGGGTCGACACGGAGGAGCGAGGGACAGTTCCATTTATGCAAATTAGAGAAGCTCTTTCCCCCCCGACTTTGATGATTATCTGGAAGAGGAGCAGCAGAACCCCACATCACCTTTTGCTGATCAGAACGGCCAGCCTTTTTATGACAGCGATGAATCACGTTCTAGGCTGGAAACGCAGGACTTCCAAGAGTAGAGCTTTCCCACAGGTCTTGTTTATGACGATTATGAATCTGACCCAGGGGAGAGCCAAGAAGAGGAAAAAGAACCAGAAGAGCAGTCTGCCCTTTATTCAGAACCAGTCAGTGAGCATCCACCACCTGAGATCAGCGAGCCCACTTCAGTTATTCACCCGCCTTTGCTTATCAGAGATATTCAGCCGCATGTGAACAACTGTGTAGCAGAAGAAGCTGCCTGTTGCCAATTTTCCGAAATTCGCCTCTCATTCTATGACCCTGTCAGCGAATACATGGAGTGGCATGTCCTTTATGCCCTGGAGCCTCCCTATTCCATATCAACTTCACCCTATAAGGAGAAGTTGAAGAGTGTAGTCGTTCTGCTGTCACAGTTACACCATCAACTGGTGATCACTGACAGAAGGAAAGAGCTTCCCTTTAGAAAGTTACTTGATTGGCTATGGTGGAAGTCTGCTTTCACCTAGCCCCATGTAAAGTGTTTTATTAGTTTAGTATTGTATATAAATAAGCTCCTTTGAGCATGTATCTTTATTTTGTTATTTTTATTTTTCGGCCTGTATTTTCAGCAGCGGGTTGTTTTGAGCCTGACTCCATAGCCCAATAGCAAGGCACTGAAGCTGCGGAATGAGTCCTTAGAGAATCATAGGGATGATTCTATCCCCCATGGAGCCTAATGTTAGTAACATTTATTGTCCAGGGCACAAGAGTATTCGAGTCTGCAAGTCACAGGAGAAGCGCCCGAGCGCAGCACGGGAGAATCCCTTTTCTAGTTACGAGTCAAGCGAGCGGGCAAGGTTTTGTTGTCGACAGCTGAGATCTATCCACGAAGAAGATCAACGATCATCGGGATTTCGAGGCTTCCAAGTTACCCGATATATAGCGTAAGAGAAAGCACCTATATTTTAAAGCTAAGTCTGGGTCGTCCAATCCATTGACGTGTGGCGCAAGATCTGGTCACATCGGCATATCAAAATTCGGGAGTTCGAGGGGTAAAAGTCCCTCGTCATTTCCCATCTTGAAACCCCGAACCCCGAAATGTCGATAAGTGCTCTTCAAAGCTGAGCTCATGATCCTAGCGCCAGGTCACATCAAGCGAACCTGCAAATGGGGGCAACCCCCTTTATAATAGCGTACTATTTGGGTTGTTCATCTGAAGGACGCGTGGCGCACATCCGTGTCTCGTCGGAATTCGGGAGTTCAAGGGGCAAGCGCTCCTCATCACTTAACTTCTTGAAACCCCGAACCCTGAAATGTCGATAGCGCCCAGAATCGGGCCCCTGGTTTTGGCGCCTGGTCGTAAAGGAACAAGCCTAGAGGAGGGGCGCTAATGTTTATCATTTGGCCACTCGGGTTCCAAAGCGCTGAATTGAGTTTCAGAGGGGGGGCACTGTGTTCCCCAGACGTTGATTCAACATGATCTAAATCTCGGTACCTGCTGGGAATAAATGAAGAAGAGAGAGGGTGGTTGAAACCTCGCCTCACTCATTAATTGCAAAGTATGGCGGGTCTGGCAAGCGGTCTGCTCGAGAGGGTCCTGTATCCCCTTTTTCCGAAATAGCCATGCCCGAGTTCTCGACTAGCCGAAGGAAGTATGCACACGCTAGCTCGACACTTAATGGATCAGCTACTCCCCTTACTGGAGCCACGCGCAGATAAGATGGCGTCTATCATAAGCGCCCGATCATCTTGATTTTGCATGGGCAGGCTGTCAGAAGACATGCAGACACAATGTTTTAATTGCAGTGTCTCGTTTTCGTTGCTGTATTTTTGTTTTGAGTATATGTAGGCGTTTTCACCATTTTTGTAAGGGGGATGGTTGAGCAAAGCTCCCTATTGTAAAGTTTTGATGAAGCACTGGTCGCTCTGGTTAATGTATAAGGCATTTGAGACTTCTTACTTTATGGATGTCAACCTCTTTTTCCATCTCTTTGTATACTGTGTTAGAACAGCTCGGAATCGAAGGATCCAGTCGAGTTGTGCTGTTGTATGATGATGTAGATTGGATCACTGCAACAGTCGCAGCGTTTCTAATCAGTTCTTGTGTTTTCTCAGCATTGGAATGGCTTGGAATTGGAGGATCCAGTCGAGTCACCCTTCAGCTTCTTGAAACTCTGGACCAAGAGGATCTTGGCTTCTGAGTTTTTCTCCTTCAAGCTTCCGAAGGCCTGTTGCCCGAGGCAATCCTGCTCACCCTTCTCACAAGTCTTCCATCTACCTCCCTTTAATCAACTTACTGATGGAAGTTGGATCACGACCTCCCTTGCTTTCTACATACCAGGCCTGGTTTCCTGAGTTAAAGCTATATCTTCTTGAGTCTTTACCCATTTGATCACCCCACTAAACAAATCGTGACATAAAACTGATGGGCGTCGGGCTCTACTCCTACAAGCAATCCAGGAGTGACTTTCGTTGCCAACAATACCCTACCACCCGACTGTAATGTGCCTCTGAAATCATCTTTGCACACTCATTTGGATGATCGTTTCCTTTCCCATAATATAATGCTTCCACTGTCGGCATGTATGCACAACAGAGTACATCTCCTTGTCATAGGTGGGATATCTATGAACAACATCAAATAGTGTCTCATTGTGATAGGCCACTAAATGTCCATGTTGAGTGAGAAATGCATCAATAGAATAGTTAGAGGTATATGTCCTATTATCAAATGGTTGTTTTAGGTATGGCAACATGAGGACTGGTGTGGAGCAGAGGTAGTGTTTTAGATCCTGGAATGCTTTCTGTTTTGATTTAGACCATACAAACTTGGCTTTAGCTCCACTTTTAGTCACTTGACTTAGGGTCCAAGTGATATGAGAGAATCCCAACATGAACCTGTAGTAGAAGTTGGAAAAGCCCAAGAAGTTGTGAAGCTCTATCAAAGTTGTTGAGGCTATCCAATTGTGAATGACTTGGATCTTGGTTGGGTTGACATGCACCCCATGTTCATCCATGATGTATCCCAAGTATTGGATCTTTGCATGCCAAATGAGCATTTCTCCAAATTGGTGTATAACTTATGTTGCCTCAAGGTGCTCAAGACTTGTTGAATGTGCTACAAATGTTCTTCCCATGTATGACTTGAGATGAGGATGTTGTACTAATATACAACCACAAAAGAGTTTGTGAATGGTTGTAGGATATCATCCATCATTCCCATGAATGTCGTTAGAGAATTAGTCAATCCAAAAAGAATGAACAACCACTCAAAAAGGACTTTTTTAGATTTGAAGGTTGTCTTCCATAAATCAGTTTGTTCTATCAGAACATGGTGATATCTTAACTTCAAATCAATATTACTAAAGAACTTGGCACCCTTGAGTTGTTCAAGAAGATTTTCAATCCAAGGGATCGAGTATCGGTTCTTGACAGTAATTTTGTTTAGGGCTCTATAATCAATACAAAGATGCCATGTCCCATCCTTCTTCTGTGCTAACACAATCATGATTCCATATGGTGAAGAGCTTGGTCAAATGTGGCCCTTTTGGATGAGCTCATGAATTTGACACTTTATTTCCTCAGCCTCCAGAAGGGAGAGTTTGTATATGGGACCATTGAGTAAGGGAGAACCAGGTGTTATCACTCTGTAAATTTCCTAGAGGTTGAAAAGAAGAAATATACAAAGGTAACCTTAACCAACCGCTTTTAAAGCTGGGATCTAGCCCTTCCAGCTTCAGAGAGGGATCTCTCTATATAATTTAGCTTTTTTTTTAATTAAGATATTAGGCTAGGTAAAGGCGCGAGTTTTGTTTTGTTGTAAAGGGTTTTTAAAGTTGGTTGAGACAAATTACACATCCATTGGGCTATGGGGTCTGTACTTAATAAAATCTGAGATGCAACCAGAAACGCTGAAGAAATCTTTCACAAGGCGAGATAACACCCCTCACTGGATCTTTAATAATTTAAGTGATGGACAGAGGAAAAGATAAGGAAAATAACTCCAATTAACAAGCACTTAAGAATCTCTTAATTGAAACTATTTAGAAGATGAACACTAAAATCTTCAGAATCGGAAACAGGGTATCAGGGATAAATCCTGCAACATAACGCTATTCGTAAAGATTAGATATTGAAAAACAAGATGATTACAAAGCAAGGAAACATTTGACTAAGAAAATCACATCACCAGTGAAAAATGCGCAAGAATCCTGTGAAATGCCTCTTCTTTATTAATGGTGGATCTCTTCAAAAATGTTACAGCTTGATAGCAGTCGGGTGTGAAAATCAACAACCCTCAACACATTGAAAAAAGAAGTATTTATAAGTCAAAATACAAAGGTTCCTGTCATAATTGATCAGGACGTGTCCATACTATTATTAGCATAACTAACTCAACTAATCAAAAACTATTTGGTGATTCATCACAACTGTTCGTTGAACTTCGGGGTAGGTCGTTGGTGAGGTGTCTCCGCAACCTCTGCTGACAGGACAGCTGACTGGAAATGACAACTCATCTACTAATCTAGTAGATCGTACAGCTCTTCCCATCGGATATGAGTTGGCACTGTCAATTTGAGCAACCTCCGATACACTTCGTCCATGTCTGTGTACTTAGCGAATGTAGGCTTGATGACGAAAATGTGTTTGATTTCATGCTGGATCTCAATATCCAACTGTAGTGTCTCCATGAAAGCTCTACCTGTGATACCCCCTTGTATCCCCGCGAACTTTGAGCTGTCGTTAGATATTTCTGTCAGCCTTTTCTTGTAGTCAGGGAGCGTCATTAATTTGTCATTGATGACTTTCATACCAGGCAGGCCTTTTCTCTGTAGAGCATCTATCTTGTGGAAAAACCTTTGCACTCCTTGATCCATAACTTGGATTTTCTCCTCGAGTTGAAGCATGAGGCCCCTTTTGGTCAGAACTCGTTTCACCTCCAATATGGTCTCAGTCCTGTCCTCGATCTTCAATTCTTCTAATTCTTCCCTGGTTTTTGAATTAAGGAACCTTATGATTTCATTGGCTTGTACAGGCATATCTCCTAGCTCCGTTCTGATTTTTTCCACTGCCTGTTTGCTTCTCTCAAGCAATTCATTTTGTTCAAACATAATTTGCACCATAGGCCAGATTTTGTTTATGGACTTAGAAATATCATTCCACACAATTTCTTTAACCTCTGCTAAGGTTTTTCCTGCCATTGTCTGTTTCTGGAGCTGCTGCAACTCCTTCTTCATTTGCTCATTTACTTGTTTCTCTTTGGCTAGACTTATCTGGAAAGAAGTCTTTAGCTCTTGGAGATTTTCTATTTCTTTCTTGAGTCTGTTGATTTCAGACTCTTGCAAATTCATTCTCTCCATAGACTTGGCCAGGTCTATGGTGCCTTCTGGTACCTGCTCTGTAGTTGCGGATGGAACTGCAGTTACTGTCGCTGTGCTCATTCCTGCAAAGGGAATAGCACTTAAGGTGATGCCCTCCACTGTCTTAGTCTGTTCTTTCTCCTTTAAAAGTTTTTCCATCTCGGCCTCCATCTCCCTTAACTGAGCACTCTGCTCCATGAGTAATCTCAGCATCTCATCCTTCTCGCCTTCTCTTTCAGCTATTTCTCTTGTCTGTGGATCCTCTGTTGGAGGGAGCTTTAGCTGCTTTCTCAATGCGGCGATGTCAGCATTCTTCTTTTTGATCATTTCTTCGGCAGCCTTGACATTCGCTGGGTCGTAGCCGATCTTGAGGACCAGCTCCTCCAGAGTCTTTATCTTGTTGTCTTTCGCAAAGGAAGACATCTTCTCTAGCTTCAGTTGGGTCTGGGCGTTGCTCAATGTTGTCCGATACTTTGTCGTAGAAGTTGCAACGCGGGCTAAAGTGTGGGAAATCATTTCCCCAGTTTGCTTATGCATATCCATTTGATCTGTCGGATGCACATCTTTTGCTTGGAATTCAAACGTGGTCCTCTTGTAATCAGATATAACCTTGGGATCCGGCACTAGTGCATGGAGGTACGCCATATGCATCCTACCCTTTTCTGTATCAAATGCCGAGAGTAGTCTGTGTTGGGCTGTGGATGACTGCTTCTGGAATTGTGCATAAGCGTTGCTAGTGAGCGACTGGTTCCTCTTCTTGATCAAATCATATTTTTCAAAAATGCCCAGCTGGGGCCCAGTCTTGCTTGGTTTAGTATCCAAGGGAGAATCCGTGGGCTTTACTGTTACTTCTTTAAGCTGACTAGAGCCAAAAGATGAAGTGAATGGCTTGGCCCCTGTAGTGGTCACTGTGGTAGTCAACGTTGTAGCTTCTGCTATTGTGTCGGTCGTTGAAATGGTCTTCAACTTTTTGGAGTGAATTTGAAATTCCTCCGTTGACACCTATGTTACAAGAGGAGATGAATCCTGTCGGGGCCTCTTTTCCTTGAGAGCCTGTGGCGTGGCAGCGGGAAGTGCACTTGTTGAGGACCCCTGCTGTTCCATCCTGACAACAGGTTCTACATCCTCCAACGTATCAGGCTCCCATTCAGTTTGATTGGCAAATTTTTCGATTTCGGGCCTGGGCTCATGTGCCTATGGGGCAGTCTTATTTCTGACTCTCATCTCAGAAATGATTCCATAAGGATCGTAATGCCAGGCGAAACTAGTTGGAAATTTCATTTCCCTCAATAGTTTATCTGCTTCATCGCCAGCGCCTCTATTATTGCAACTAAATGAACCTATCTACCCTTTGAGCCGCAACTGTTGCTTCTTTTTGAGGGAAACAAAGTGAATATCATCAGAATTCATAATTTGCCTAATGTATTCTAGTGCGAAAACTCTTACCGGTATATATCTTGGAAGCTTGTATGGTGCCAACTCGCACCCATAGACTCGGATTTCGGAGTGATTCTGGTACAGGTACCAGTCTCCTGTCTTCGCACTTTCTGAGAGATGCAGAACTCTCCGGACTTCATCATTTACTCGTGGCTCAGGCACGCCACTCAGCATACTTACCACAGGGTGGTAGAACTGGTCAATGAACGCTGTGAAATCATATTCGACCGAATTGCGCTTTAGAAGGGACGTCCACGCTGTGACCAGCTGTGGCTTTCTGTCAGAGTCCATCTTCTGCATGGAGAAGTTGAACCTGTCTGCTTGAAAGTACAAGAACATGTAGGCTAGAATGGATGAATACCTGAACATGCCCTCGGTGGTGAAATTCATGAATTGCTCATGGATGTTATTTGCCAAGAAAGTACTGTAATCGAATTGAGTGGTTGGTTGTTCATCATTTGAAAAGATGGATAGGAAACCCATGATGGGTTCGTCCACCCATTGGTCAGAATAGTATACAAGTAGAGCACACACAGCCGAAATAATCTGATTCCCTTTGATGGAAAATATGGAAGACGGATACGGGGGATTGGTGGTCGGGATTGGAGAGGAAGGGGGAGAAAATAGCTCGAAAATCTGAGCTCTTTGCAGGAAAGTCATCTTCTGGTAGAGCTCGGTGAGGATTTCCAGGTTGAATGGGGTTACAGAATCCGGGCGGGTTATCTGCATCATTTGGTCGATATCCTCTGGGGTAATGAAAAAGAGGACGTCCCCCAAGGAGGAAACAATGGCTTTCTGTTCGGGGACGTAGTGAGCTTGGCACTTGAGTGCAAGCTCTGGGAAATGGTGGAATTGGGGGAACAGATATAGGGGCAGATTTGACTCCCAGAGCCCAATCTCGTCACTCTGATCTAGGAAAACTTCTCGGAGCCATGATTGCAGATCAGAGAAATCAAAGTTGTATGTTGTGTCCGCTATCAAGCGGTCCTTGTCTACCAGAGGGATTTTATCAAGATCGACCGGAGGAGGGACGAACGGATTCTCTTCCTCTTCAGCGGGCCTTGTTTTAGACGCCATCTCAGCGACTGTACCTGCAACAAACAATGTTAGTGGGGTCTACTAGTGGTGGAGGGAAAACGATGGGGAAGCAAATGGAAATAGGATAGATAGGTTCTCTGGTGCGATGGTTGGTTTCTGGCGCGAGGGATGAATAACGAGTGAAAATGGGCACAACGGTGTTTTTATTCAAAACTGGGTCGGTCGGACGCGGGAAAACGGCCAGCATGACAACGGGCGTTTTATCCAGTCATTAATGTATAATGGGCCACTTGGGGTGATATGGTAGGTGACGGTGAACAGCATATACGGACGACTGGCGTGGAGTTTTGTGATTGGGGGTAAAGTCGCCAAAGGGGGTTGTTCATGAGTGGAGGGTGTTATGGCGCTGACACCAGGGGCTGGCAGTAGTAACGGGATGGGACTCAGACCCAGATGCGAGTGGGACAAGTGGGCTCAGTGGAGGGTGACGTCCAGGGGAGACGGACTGTCAGAAAGCATGTGGAGGGTGGGACTCGTGAACCAATAGGGCGACGACACATGTAACAGGGGGCCCGTTGTGATGAAGATTCATTTCCGGACCCCCCCCCCTTTGATTAAAGATAGAATACCAAGGGGGGTCCAGAAATCACCACGATCCGTTGATCTGCGCGCTGGATTTCTGACCGTAGATCTCTGCTTGCTTTTTAACACCAATCTCGGACCCCCCCCCTCCATTAAAGGCAGAACGGAAGGGGGGGTCCGACATCCACTGTGGATCGTCGATTCAAGCGCTCTGCTTAGAGTCGTTCAGATCTGCGCCTGCATTACAACCCATATCGAACCCCCCCCCTCCGTTAAAGGCAGAACGGAGGGGGGGGGTCCGATATCCAATGTAGACCGTGGATTTGCGCGCTCCTTTCTGGACCGTCCAGATCTGTGCCAAAGTTATTGCTGACATCGGAAACCCCCCCCTCCGTTAAAGGCAGAACGGGCAGGGGGGTCCGGAATGCTATAAGAACCGTTGATTTAAGCGCCGCGATCTGGGCCTTTGAAAAGTGCATGAGACATATGTAGGTGGGCGGAAAATGTCATATGTAGGAAAACTTAGGATAAGGGCATTCTCATGGGTTTTCTTTCGATATTTCTCATATACACCACCAAGGGGGAAATCAATTCAATTACATTTAGGCATTGGAGTCACGGGGTAACATCTTTATCAATCTGGCTTCATTTTGGCAAGGGGGGCAAGGCAATTGATCTACGTCCTAACCTACTATCACAAAGCAATTAACCCAGATTAAACAGTTGGGTCAAGATTTTATTCTTTCTAGGGGCTATCTGATCAGGATTAGAGGGTCTGATCAGATGTATTCACTAATTCTAACCTAGGGGCTATCTGATCAGGATTAGAGGGTCTGATCAGATGTATTCACTAATTCTAACCTAGGGGCTATCTGACCAAGATTAGACAGTATGATCAGATGCATTCACTATCCTATCAACATTGAAAATTTAAAAGAACTTGGTCATGCTTGAAAGGTATGACCAAGTTGCTATTATTGCATGGGGCCTTTGCTTCAATTCTTTTTAGCCCTCTTTTTTTTTTCTTTTTTCTTTTCACAAATTATTTGAAAAATGCAATATCATTTGTCAACCAAATCACCAGATACAGATAATATCCAAGTCATAAGATGATTCCCATAAATTATGGGGTGATAACAGGTGGCTCCACATGGGGATGGCGCTTGCCCTGTTAAGTGCCAAGAATCCAGCTTTCCTGTCATCCTGAAGCAATCTGTCTGGTAATCTTCATTGGTCTGATTCTAAGAAAGTTCTTGAAGAAAAGTGATCGGCAGCTTAGGGCCTTCTCTTCGGGCTTCAACAAACTGACCGCTGTTCTTCACTCAGAAAAATGCAAGTAAAGACTGAAAATTAAAACGGTATGTACAATGGAGAGTGATTTCTTCAATTTCCTTACTGGGGAGGGATATAATGTTTCAACATTCTGCCATTCACGGCTTCTCCTGGAATATCTGACCCATCGACATTGTTTAGCAGAAAGGCATTGTGTCCTCTGAAAGCCTGGATCTTGTAGGGTCTTGTCCATAGATGATCAAATTTCCCATGCTTTCCCTTGTCCTCGTTCTTGGCATCCCATCTCAACACAAGGTCTCCCAGCTCGAAATCGTCCTCTTTGGTTCGTTTGTCAAAGATTTTCTTAATGTTCTCATGGATGACCTGTGTTTTGTTGAAAACATCCTCTCTAGTGTGATGCAATTGAATCATTTGATTGATTCGTCTCTGAGAGTCATTTGGTTCGGCTTGCATCTCTTGAAGTAACTTCATGACAGGGACTCCTAACGAAGTTGGGAAAATAGCCTCTGTACCGTATACCAGCTGGTATGGTGACATACCAATTGATCTTTTGGTGGTGAGTCTATCTGCCCATAAAGCAAACACCAGCTTGTCATGCCATGATTTTTTATTTTCTTGCAATGTTTTCTTGATGATGTTTACCAAGGTCTTGTTCGAGGATTCCGCCAACCCATTCCCTTGAGGGTAGTAGGCTGTAGAGTGCCCCAAAACAATGTGGTAACGGCTGCAAAAATCAATAAGCTTCTTCGACCGAAAGGCAGCTGCATTGTCAGTAATGATTTTCCTAGGACAACCAAAACGAGATAAGATATTATTTTCAAGAAATTTAATAATAACAGCGTCAGTGGCTTGCCTGCTTGGTACAGCCTCGATCCATTTGGTGAAGCAGTCAGTGGCAGTGAGAATCCACTTATGTTGGCCCAAAGATGGAGGGTGTATCTCTCTAATGAAATCGAGCCCCCATTGCTGGAACGGAGCCTCAACTGAAATGGGTTTAAGAGGTAAAGGAAGGAGTTTCCTTTTTCCCTCAAACAGCTAGCACTAGTGACATGCTGTTACTTTCTGAAGCACATCTGCAAACAGGGTGGGACCAGCTCTAAGTATTTTGTTAGTTGTAGCTTTCCAGTTCATATGGCCACCACATTCACCTGCATGAAACTCTTGCAACACTTTGCCAGCTTCATCTTTCAGTAAACAATTTAGAAGAATACCAGCAGGGTCCTTCCAATATAAATTTCCTTCTAGAATACAGAACTTCAAAGCCTTCAACTTTAAAAATCTAGCTTTAGTTTTAGTTAAACCAGGGGGAGCTTGTAAATTTTGTAAAACAAAAATAAGGTCTGCATACCATGGAGAATTTAGATAAACCTCTTTAACGTGTGGAGTCGCCATCTCGCCCTGTTCATCTGCCACGTCTAGAAAATTAATGTCAAGAGCTTGAAGGTTAGATTCAGCCATCAATTTGGCAAGGCCTTGACCTTTGATCAATTTTGTGGGCTTAATTTCTATGTCGTATTCTAGAATAATTGCGATCCACTTTCCCCTTCTCCCGTCAGGGTTGTCTTGTGTCAGGATGTCTTTCACCACTGTGTTTGGAACATATGCTATGACGTGTGAATGAAGAATATAGACCATGAAGTCCTTTATAGCCTTTACCAAAGCAAAAGCCTGCTTCTCCATAATATTGTAGTTCAATACAGCATCTCTTAGGGCTTTGCTGAAGAAAGCGATGGGTTGTTCATACCCTTCACTATTCTTCTGCAGTAATACAACTGCTATCGTATGTTCGGAGGCGAAAGAAAAAAGATAGAAATCTTTAGTGAAATCGGGACTAATCAAAACTGGGGCTCGAGTGAGTGCCTTTTTGACTTGTTCAAACGATGATTTGGACTCAGGGTCCCATTTTATCTTAGCGTCTTTTTTTAGCATATTGGTGATGTTGCGGAGGAGTTCAGCCATATTAGGAATGAATCTTCGGAGAAAGTTAATTTGCCCTATAAATGACTGAAGTTCTTTAAGGTTTCTGGGGTGTTCTATTTTTAGTATGGCCTCTATCCTGCTGGGATCAATTCTGATTCCTTCTTTAGAGATGATATGTCCCAATAGTTTACCCTCTTCTAA
>ML804046.1:365098-395346 GCA_009831015.1 Picea engelmannii
ATCTTCTGGTAGAGCTCGGTGAGGATTTCCAGGTTGAATGGGGTTACAGACTCCGGGCGGGTTATCTGCATCATTTGGTCGATATCCTCTGGGGTAATGAAAAAGAGGACGTCCCCCAAGGAGGAAACAATGGCTTTCTGTTCAGGGACGTAGTGAGCTTGGCACTTGAGTGCAAGCTCTGGGAAATGGTGGACTTGGGGGAACAGATATAGGGGTAGATTGGACTCCCAGAGCCCAATCTCGTCACTCTGATCTAGGAAAACTTCTCGGAGCCATGATTGCAGATCAGAGAAATCAAAGCTGCATGCTATGTCTGCTATCAAGCGGTCCTTGTCTACTAGAGGGATTTTATCAAGATCGACCGGAGGAGGGACGAACGGATTCTCTTCCTCTTCAGCGGGCCTCGTTTTAGACGCCATCTCAGCGACTGTACCTGCAACAAACAACGTTAGTGGGGTCTACTAGTGGTGGAGGGAAAACGACGGGGAAGCAAATGGAAATAGGATAGATAGGTTCTCTGGTGCGATGGTTGGTTTCTGGCGCGAGGGATGAATAACGAGTGAAAATGGGCACAACGGTGTTTTTAATCAAAACTGGGTCGGTCGGACGCGGGAAAACGGTCAGCATGACAACGAGCGTTTTATCCAGTCATTAATGTATAACGGGCCACTTGGGGTGATATGGTAGGTGACGGTGAACAACATATACGGACGACTGACGTGGAGGTTTGTGATTGGGGGTAAAGTCGCCAAAGGGGGCTGTTCATGAGTGGAGGGTGTTATGGCACTGACACCAGGGGCTGGAAGTAGTAACGGGATGGGACTCAGACCCAGACGCGAGTGGGACAAGTGGGCTCAGTGGAGGGTGACGTCCAGGGGAGACGGATTGTCAGAAAGCATGTGGAGGGTGGGACTCGTGAACCAATAGGGCGACGACACATGTAACAGGGGGTCCGTTGTGATGAAGATTCATTTCCGGACCCCCCCCCCTTTGATTAAAGATAAAATACCAAGGGGGGTCCGGAAATCACCACGATCCGTTGATCTGCGCGCTGGATTTCTGACCGCAGATCTCTGCTTTCTTTTTAACACCAATCTCGGACCCCCCCCCCCTCCATTAAAGGCAGAACGGAGGGGGGGGTCCGACATCCACTGTGGATCGTCGATTCAAGCGCTCTGCTTAGAGCCGTTCAGATCTGCGCCCGCATTACAACCCATATCGGACCCCCCTCCCCCTCCGTTAAAGGCAGAACGGAGGGGGGGGTCCGATATCCAATGTAGACCATGGATTTGCGCGCTCCTTTCTGGACCATCCAGATCTGTGCCAAAGTTATCGCTGACATTGGACCCCCCCCTCCGTTAAAGGCAGAACGGGCGGGGGGGGGGTCCGGAATGCTATAAGAACCGTTGATTTAAGCGCCGCGATCTGGGCCTTTGAAAAGTGCATGAGACATATGTAGGGGGCGGAAAATGTCATATGTAGGAAAACTTAGGATAAGGGCATTCTCATGGGTTTTCTTTCGATATTTCTCATATACACCACCAAGGGGGACATCAATTCAATTACATTTAGGCATTGGAGTCACGAGGTAACATCTTTATCAATCTGGCTTCATTTTGGCAAGGGGGGCAAGGCAATTGATCTACGTCCTAACCTACTGTCACAAGGCAATTAACCCAGATTAAACAGTTGGGTCAAGATTTTATTCTTTCTAGGGGCTATCTGATCAGGATTAGAGGGTCTGATCAGATGTATTCACTAATTCTAACCTAGGGGCTATCTGATCAGGATTAGAGGGTCTGATCAGATGTATTCACTAATTCTAACCTAGGGGCTATCTGACCAAGATTAGACAGTATGATCAGATGCATTCACTATCCTATCAACATTGAAAATTTAAAATAACTTGGTCATGCTTGAAAGGTATGACCAAGTTGCTATTATTGCATGGGGCCTTTGCTTCAATTCTTTTTAGCCCTCTTTTTTTTTTTCTTTTTTCTTTTTTCTTTTCACAAATTATTTGAAGAATGCAATATCATTTGTCAACCAAATCACCAGATATAGATAATATCCAAGTCATAAGATGATTCCCATAAATTATGGGGTGATAACACCAGGTATCAAGTCAATGGGATGTTTGACCTGACAGTTGAGAGGCACCCTTATAGGTGAGGCGAAGATGTCAATATATCCCTCTACCACCTTGTCAACTTGCTTATGTTGTGTAGAGAGACCCTGTGTTGAAGCTATGGTGGTCACAGTGATATTTCACTCAACTTATTACTAAACAATGAAGAGGAAAAAATTTGTAGTTTGATAGATTACATTTTGACATTGTTTTTCCAAGATCAATGAAATTGCAGCAGTCAAAACTACCTCTAGTACCCTGTAGGATTTACCTGTCAAGGTAACAATGACACTACGGGGTCAGGATTTGTAAATAACATGATGTTTCCAGATACAAGGTTGTCCTAAAAGTACATCACAAACTTCAAGTGGGGAAACATCACACAATAACTCATCTTTGAAGGGATTTATGCCATAGGATAGGCAACATTGTTGGCTGATGTGAAGGTCTCATCCCTAGTTCAACCAATCGAAGGTGTATGGTTGGGGGTGTGGCATTTTCAACAACTTAAATATTTTGACAACCTCAGTTGAGATAAAGTTCTTCTGGCCTCCACTATCAACAATGAAATGTAGTGGGGTCCCTTTCACCCACATCTAAGAATGGAAGAGGCACTCCCCCTCCTCAAGCTCTTATTAGTCATCCATCTTGTTTACTGATCATCATAGTTTCCAACATGGTATAATTCCTCCTTGAAGGAGTCAACAAAGGTCAGCCAAGTGGGTCTTGTTTTGAATATTACAGACTTGTCTTTGTTATGTCTCTCCCAAAAACATTCCCACCAATATTTGACATGGGGAAGGGATTTAAGGAGTGCAAAGGTTATCTTTTCAATGTCGATTTTTTTTAATAGAGTAATAACCCTATAAAATATTTAACCATTTCTCCAAATCATCTGCATCTATCTGGCCTTCAAATAAATTGATATCAAAGTTAATGTGTACCTTCAAGGGTGTCGCACCTATGAATTGGTCGCTTGTTAAAGGTGCCTTGCCTATTGTCAGTAGCCATTGAAGGATTTTGGTGAAAATTTCCATCATCTTGTTCCTCTATTGCACAAGGGATTCCTCAAGCAACATCTTGATAGGATCACCTACTATGTCATCTATCCTTCCCCCTGTCATGGGATAATGCTTGGGATGACAAGATTGATCACCTTTTAGTGAAACTAGCTCAAGATCCAACTCTATATACCATGACCTTGTCGGGGACATGCACCGATAAACAAAAAAGATAAAATTGTTGTGATACCATTGATATGGATTGAATAGAGAATGAATTAAACACACATATAAATATAGTAGAGAGCGTAGTAATACAGTGAAAACCCAACTTCTATTAATGAATAAAATAATGGAATACTATAGAACACAAACTGACTAGAATGGTGCTAGCTTATCTCTGAAGAGAGAGAGATGGTAGCTACGCTCATTCGCAAAAACCTAATACAAGAGGCTGAAAGGATGGCCTTTTAACATAAAGTAAGAACCCTAAAGGTCTAAAACCCTAAACCTGGGAGGTGAAGCACCAAAAGGTGTTTTGAAAATGCCAAAACATATTTTTGGGCATCAGCTTCTACATCAACTTTCCAGGAACGTAAATTTTGCATACAATCTCCATTTGACATGCATAGTAGCTTGTTGGAAAGATTTAAGTGAAGACACCAATAAAATAATATATCATGGATTTTCTGAAGGAAAATCCAAGTTGACATCGCTTGTCTAAAAATATCATTAAGGGCCTCAAAATGGACTTAGAGGTTTAGAACCTAGAAAATCCCACAAAATCATAACAAGACTACCCAAATGGAGAACCATGTTGAATCAGTGGAAGAGGTGGGTGGCCATCGATATCCACTTGGACTAGATGGACTATTAATGAGTGTGCTTTAAGAGACTTTGGGAAAATGTGTATGGGAAGATGATATCTAGAGAGGAGGAGGGAGCATTGAAAGGGGGTGGAGAGCTTGTGGAATTTTCAAAGGGAAAATTGCTCTTGAACTATGAGAAAGTTGGATCTATTGCACTGAACTATTGGATTTATTATGGAATATTTGGGTGTTGTCTTTTTTATTGTTGTCGTTGTTGGAACATGGGCACAAAAGGCTAGGAAACCCAAGGTTTTATAGATATAAGTATCCAGATAGGTTTTACCTTGTTGACCAAGAGGATTAAATCCAATTTGGGAAAGCAAAATCTAGCTCAAGTCTAGACAAGCAAAATCTGAAGGAGCTAGATTGTCTAAATCAAACAGAATAAGATATGTTTTTCTTGTTAAATTTTGATGGCTTTGGAATTGTATTTGATGTTAATTCTCTTGGTAAACTTGGACAACCATGCATCATGGTTGATTTTATACTCTAGTTCAATTGTAGATGCCCTAATTCAATATTATATTAAATGGAAATAAGATTAACAACAAGGGTATTATATGTAGTGTAGAAACCCGCATTGCAGAAGTATTTCAAATTGAAAATCAATAAAATGGATTAATCTAATAACAATATCTCCTTACTGAAGAAATTCACCTTGTAGGGTGATACACATGGTAGAAGAGCCAAGGATAAAACAGTAGGGCCAAAGGGCCCATCATCGTTACTTAAAATGATCTAAGCATAATACCTAAGTGCACCCAAACATTGAGTGTTTCGTTGTGAGTTGTAAATGTGATGAGAAGAACCTTCATGAGAGACCATTATGATCTAAAATACATTAAATATATATCCATTTTCTTTCAAGTATTCAAGCAAAGAATGGTACCCCACAAGATGATACTTGACTTTATTTTGGGCCCGTCGAGGAAAACAATATCCCATCATGACCCACATGAGGATGACCTTAAAAAATTATAAAAAATGGACATATAATTGAGTGTTAAATTCATGTAATTGGCCTCTAAGGAACGCTTAATTTAACTTCCCAAGACCATAACCTCGACACTTGTTAATGAAGTTCACACCAAAAGAATCGTGTTTCCATTTATCAATTGAAAAAATAATTTCCATGCAAGATGATGTGAGGAAGAATTTATGGACTGTTCTATATTGAAATTTAGAAAAATCAAGAGTTCTTCTGGAACCAATTTTCAATGGTGAATTTTCTTATTTGATTGGCCTTGTATTTTCCTCGAACTTGGTAAACTAGGTTTTTAGCGTACTCTGGATTTTGATCTTGAACCCTTGGTTGAGTGTCAGCTTAAACTACTTCTTTCTCTATAGTTAGTGGTGGCTCAACCAAAATTGGGGCTATTGAGGTAGGCACTCCATTTGTTGATACTCTATTGAGGATGATACATTTTCTTTCGGCGCCAAAGAAACTTAAATGGGAACTGTACTAATAAATGTACATCCCCTTTAGAAGGAGCTCGTGCAACAATGGATAGTTTGCTTCCTAAATCACTTAATAAGATCTTGATCTCTAATCACATGAATAGAAAATTTAGGGGAGTTTATTTAGGCATGCAAGGTCTCTATTCACTTAATAAGATCTTGATCTCTAATCACATGAATATAAAATTTAGGGGAGTTTATTTAGGCATGCAAGGTCTCTATTGCATTTGGAAAATATTCATCCACTATAGAAGAAATAACATCTTGAGCTTCTTAGAAAAATAGTGTTTTATCCATGCATTTTCTTCTCAAAGTTTGCAATGACTTCATTTATCCTATCCTTCATTTAAGTTACTTATTTTTCCACAACTTCCTCTGTCATCACTTTCAAGGTTGCTAGCRAGGATGTAACTTGAAATTTTTTCAAGTGGATTCTTGAATTTTTKGTTACACCAKAACCTCATCTAATTGTGACTTAACACAAACATGAACATTAGTGAATATTGCATTTTTAGTGAAGTGACGTTGAGATATTAAGTTTCTTTCATCCACCAATCTAATTTCTAACTTGTTGATATACTAATACTATGTACTTCCCCCCCCTTACATATTGGTCAACGACTCCTATTCTTCCAGTTGTTGTCATATTTTTTGCGTTATTGCTTGGATAGTTAGTTGCTTGTAGAAGATTGAACACTCCCCAAATGATATCCAAATAAGATCTTATTATATGGGATAGAAGATTATTTGATTAACTAATGGTTTCAATGAGGTCATAGAAGGTTTTGTTGCACTTGCATATCCAACAATAACGAATTCAACAGTTCTAAATTTGAGCTCGACTGAAGTGTTGACTCCTATCAATCCATAATTGATGAGATTGTTTTTTTTTTGTTTGCTAGTTTGTCTGTGACCTACGGGACTAGCCTGTGGCTGAGAAACCACGACTCAAGGGCATCTAAGTTGTCAAAATCACTCGAGGATCGCACCCGGCCTGACCCACACCAACCCTTAACATGGCTGGATTTTTTGTCCCTACAAGTTTCGAACTAGTGACTTTAACATTACAAAGTGCCTTAACAATACACTCTGTCACTGATTGTCCTACACCTTGGGGACATGATTAATGAGATTGTTATTTATCCTTTATAGAAAATTAAAAAAAAAAGCTATATTTTATGGAAGTAGATAGGATTCAAAAGGAAATAAATTCAATTGCTTCTTAGATCAACTAATTTGTTGAAGATACATTTCCATATATAAATGAAATCAATTGCTTCTTAGATCAACTAATTTGTTGAAGATACATTTCCACATATAAATGAAATGAAATACAAGAAGAAAATAATATGCTCTTCATCTACAAAGTCAATATTTATGTCCCCTTTCTTTATTTCATTTCAATGGATATTTTTACATTACAAATAAAGGATAACTCAATTAGTTGTTCAAGTTATAACCTTAGTGATGTGCAACCTCATATAGTGAACGACACAAAACGTCTTGCTTAACTCAAACAAGGTACAACAAAGAGACATATTTGCAAAACTTATATTACAAAGTCAAAGTATAAAGGGTGTACACCTTTCATTAATATTTGAAGTTATGCGAATCATTTAATGAAACTTGTTGCCCATGCTCTTGGACATTGCATGTTGCGTACACTCCATTTGCAAGTAATGCCACTTGCACTCCTCTTACAAGCATACTAATACTACCTTGCATTTCAATTCCAAATTATATTATTTGTACTTATATATTAACATTGAGTTTGAAAAATGAATATTCTAGTACCTACTACAATCATCGAAAATTACATGCTTAACATATCCTTTTTATTTCATTGTGTTTGATAGAAGGAAACCATTACAAAAATAGCATGAATTATGAGGCAATTTGTGCCTCATCATTCCATATCTTAGAACTATTAGTTATTTAGTGGTTCAAGCAATTCTTCAAACTATTTTCTTTTAGAATCATTAGGGCCTTCTTGATATGTTATTGATAATGGTTATTGGATCTCTACTTCCAATTGGTTCCAACTACATTAGAGGGCCAATTGATTGAAAAAATATCTTATTAGTCATTTTTAATCCATGTTACCTTCCAACCAAGTCTTTATTAGTCTTTTGCTAGGTCATACCAAGAGTATGATCATATTTAGAAGATTTACCCTAAATTTTCGAGTTTGGGACTTCAACTATCCTCTTAGCCCCATATTAGTGCTTGATTGCCTTTCTTCCTATTATTATTAAGATAAGATACTAATTTTTATAATTATGGTCATAATTCTAGTTTTAAAAGTTAATTTAAGTGTTCATGAGTTAAATATGAAGTAAGTGATATTTAATTCATGAAGTGAAATATTTCCCTTGAAAATAAGAAGGTTACATGTTTAACTTTCTTGATGTGGAGGCAAAGCATTTGTAACTTATACAATTACCAAAATGAGATGACTAATTAATATAAAATCACAAGTAATACTTCTTATTTTCGAAATCAATAATATATATTTCATTAACTTCCCAATGGTAATGTGGACTTGGTGTGTTGATCCTCTAAAGCAATGACTTCGAATTAATGCTAATGTTAGAAAGAGGGTGGAAAAGACATTGTCAACATCACTGAGTGAAGAAGAGATTTTGTTTTAAAAAAGCAATTGGGAATCGTTCTAGTCTATTACCTTGTAATTTTTTTAAGAAATGTTTTATGTTTATTTTTGTTCGTGATCTCGTGAGAATTTGTTGGATCTGTATATTTAAGTAATTAAAATTATATAATCGAAATGCCCCATAAATTTTTCAATATGTTAAATTTATTTATATATTCATAAATGCAATTTAAATAACAAATTTTTTTAATTTTTTACAACTTTATGTTACCAAATTAAAAAAAAAACAAACAAAACATAGAATTTTTTTAAAAAGCCATTGAAAATCTAAATAACAGTAACTCAACGTCCGTTACTTGAAGAGCGTTTGAAAACTTGTCGTTTGGTTGTACACGTGGAGTGTGGCTTAGACGAGAATATCAATGATTATGTTGCGAAGAGTCGTGCAGGGAAGTGAAGGCGTGCAGTTTGCAGAGGTCAAAGAATATAAAACGTTGACGTGGCAGATCCGTAGGGAGAATCGTGGGAAAGTGAATGCCTTAAAGGTCGTCGCTTCGCTGGCAATCAATGTGACGCAATTAACGGAGAGGCGGCTATCACCGTCTTGTATAGGTATTAATTAATGAATATTTAAATCAAAAAATAAATGATTGGAGTTAGATCTCACGGAGGTGGACCGTGATTGTTGTTTTTTNGCTTCGCTGGCAATCAATGTGACGCAATTAACGGAGAGGCGGCTATCACCGTCTTGTATAGGTATTAATTAATGAATATTTAAATCAAAAAATAAATGATTGGAGTTAGATCTCACGGAGGTGGACCGTGATTGTTGTTTTTTTTTTCTAAATATAAACTTGATGTTGATTGACTAGAGGAAATTATGAATTATAATTTTACATTAATGGAGTGTAAATATTCGCTTAATATGGTGTGTGCACACTCAATTATAATTGAATTTTAATATTATTGTTTTTGAATTATAATTGAGTTTTAATGTTGTTGTTTTTTGGATTAGGTTTTTTTTAGGTTTTTTGAGATATTAGTGAAATATGTTATTAGTCCTTGCTTAGGCGTAGAGAGACTATAGCAATCAATAAATTGTTGATTGCATATTACTTTGTCCTTTGACCCGAAATATTTGCACAATACTTATTGTTAGAGCTATGGAAATAAAAGCATATATTTTTATATAATAAAAAGTAACATATATGTATTGCTCTGATTGGATAAGAGATTGGAGGTCTTATTGTCGGCTTCGTTATTCCCAATGTTATATATGTTGGCATATCCAAAGTATTTGATCGTATATGGTCTTTTTTTAATCATATATTTTGTTATGCATTCGTCGATGGTGGATTAATGCTAGCATTAATTTGAATGTTTGTTTTAGCATTTAATGCTAGGTAAATTTATGACAATATTAGATATGGTGGCGTATCCAAAGTTTGGCTTTCCAAAACATTCTGTGGTGTTCGAACTATTCTTACAAAAAATATAATTTTTCTTTTTGGGATATGTCAGAGTCCTGCCACATTGAATTTTTTTCTTAAATGTTTACAGTGCATTTATGACAAACTTAAATGTTTACCTAACAGGCTTGGTAGTGTTGAATGGTTACTTAACAGGCTTGTTACAAGACATTTTCTTTTGTTTTTTAAATTTGTATGCTCTAGCGACGTTGTTGGTTCGGTGGTCCATGCTTGCTTTTTGCATGCCACTGATTTCTTATTTGCATGTTGTCGTTTTTTTTGCTTGCCTGTTCGTGTTGTTGCAGTTTGGATGTTTGGGTTTCTGCAATCGCGATTGGAACAACATCGTTCCTGGTGGGGTGGTTGTTGCTTGCTTCTTTCTTGGCTGTATGTTGTTTATTGTTGCTTGATTCGACTTTGCAGGGTACCGGTCCTGCGGCTGCAATTGGGCCTTTTAGTACTTCTTAGCTGGGTTCTTGATCCGTCGGATCTCAACATATGTGCATTTAAAAGTTATGAATGCTTATGATTATTTTACAATTGAACAATTAAATGCTTTAATGTACAAATCAAATGCTCAAATCTGCAAACTGAAAGCAACTTGAAAGAGAACATGAAACAGAAAAATGAGAGACAAGAACAAACGAAGTTGATAACGGAGTTCACCCCCTTCACTGGGCTACATCTCCGGGTCCCTCTCCAATGGGAATCGATCCATTAAGTTTTTTTTTTTTTTTAAAGATACAAATGGCTTCAGACCTACAACTCAACTTCTGCAGATCCATAATAATATGCTGAACAAAAAGTCCTTAAGGCCTCTCCCCTTGAAAAGTACAAATTGGCCTCCAAAATGGCTTGGAAAGCCAAATACACAGTGAGAACAGTCGACTATAATATTGACAGCGTCTGGAAATCTCTGCATAAAGAACTCTTTGTCTCGTAATGGCCAAAACGTCGAGTTAAATAAGCCGAGGTCAAGAGTTTGACCCCCGACCTTGACGTGTTTCAATCTATCTCTGCGCGATTTGATAACAAAAAGGATAATCTTCAGGCTCTATTCATAGCTGAAACTCTGAGTATAGCCGAAACTCCGAGTATTGTGAGTGTTCAAACCTCCGTGCATCCCTTTTTAGCATGGTATTGTTATGTTATAGTTTTTAATGGTTATAACATATAACAATATGTTATATTTGCACATATCGCACCAAACCTGTTACCAAAACCCCGCACAACTAATTTGTTTGTTATGATATGGCGAACCATATATTATTTGACGAGTACTTCACCATTGTACCATTTGTTTCTGATTTTGGATCGGTTGAATTTTTAGTGATAAATGACCCCCTGGATCATTCCTCCCCACTGGAGAGCTTTTGGACCTCCAAAATGCCTGGTTCACCCCGTAAGTAAGTGAGGGTACAACTCCCTCACTTTTTCAATATCCATCCATATTGCTTTGCTAGGATTCATTCCTTTAAGCCCCACTCGAAGGTACTCAACATTCCCTCTTCGTGAAGTCCTTTTGTTTATGTCAAGAATGACATCTTCCTGCAACTCATTCATATATTCAGGTGCCATATCATCAACTGAAGGAATCTACACGTTAGTTTCCTCATCCATGATCATTGGAGGCTCATACAATTTAAGATTCTCAACATTGACAACTGAATAGATATGCATGTATGGAAGCAAATTTAAGTGAAAAGCATTAGTACCGATATTTTCCAAGATCTCAAAAGGACCATACATGATAGACTTAAGCTTTTTGCCTTCACCTTTCATTCGTTCTTTGGTGATATGTAACCAGACTCGGTCTCCAACCTTAAATTGATGATTAACTTGATGCTTATCATGCCTGGCTTTGTACTTTGCCTAGCTCTTCTCCAACTGTTCTTGAACTGCCTATTGCACTGCTTGGATTCTTTGAATGAACCTCAGAGCTTTATCGGCATCCTGATTTCCATCTACTGCATCTTTTGCAAAAGAGAAGTCCATAGGTGTTTTTGGCAGATACCCAAAACATGTTTCAAAAGGAGATCTTTGAGTGGAAGAATGAACTGCATGGTTGTAAGCATGTTGTATATATTGCAACTGCTCATCCCAAAGTTTAGGATGTTTACTACAATATCCTCTGAGAAGCTAAATCATTGTCTTGTTCACTACCTATGTTTGCCCATCAGTCCGTGGATGAAATGTTTTACTTTTCTTAAGTCTGGTATCCATAGCTCCCATAAAGTTGACCAAAATTTCCCCAAGAACCGGGAATCCTAATCAGATACAATAGACATAGGTAGCCCAAAATGTACCCAAACATTCTGAAAGAATAAGTGAGTTGTTTGTTCAGTTGTGACCTGCTTTTTACATGGCATCAAAATACACATTTTGCTGAACCTATCCACGACAAAAAACAAGTAATCATGCCCTTTTCTGGACACAGGTAGTCCCCCTACAAAGTCCATAGAAATGCTTTCCCAAGGACGAGAAGGTACTGGAAGAGGTGTGTACAATCCCAATTTCCTATTTCTAGGTTTACTTGTTGCACACATAACACACCCTCTTATATATTTGGCAATGGTTTCCTGCATTTGAGGCCAATAACAATGATTCTATAGTAGTGACAAAGTTTTGCTAACTCCAAAATGACCAGCAATCAATGAACTATGTGCTTCTCGAATTACATGTACCCTTTCTTTCTCTGGAATACAAAGTTTCACAAGATGATACAATAGTTGATTATGCACATAATAATTTTCTTCCCGTTTACCATGTATTAGTGATGCATACACCTTCTTAAAATCTTTATCTTCTGCACACTGTTCAATGTAACTTTCTTGTGTTAATGAACTGTTTTGAAGTATGATGGATGCATTTGTAGGAGGCCTTGACAACATGTCTGCTACCTTGTTATGAATTCCCTTTTTGTACTTAATTACCAAATGAAACTGTTGTAATAAACCCATCCATCTTAAATGCCTACTTTGTTGTATTTTAGTTTGAGATTGTAGATATTGAAGTGGTTGATGATCAGTGTGTATGATTGTTTCTTTACCCAGGATATAATGCTTCCACTTCTTTACACTTTGCACTAAAGCATACAACTCTTTGTCATAAGTAGGATAGTTACTTACCACAGTAGAGAATGTCTCTGAATGGTAACAAACCGGCTTCCTTCCTTGCATCAAAACTGCTCCCATGGCCAACGCACTTGCATTGGTTTCGATCTTGAATGGCTGCTGTAAATCTGGCAATGTCAGAACTGGCGATGTGCTGATCTTTTCCTTCAAAGTGTCGAAGGCTTTCTGATGCTTGCCTCCCCACTGGAAAATCTGCTTCACATTTGTCAAAGCATGTAATGGTGCAGCAATGGAAGAAAACCCAGATATAACTTTCCTCCAATATTGAACCGCACCCAGAAAACTTCTGACTTCAGTAACTGTATTAGGCCTTGGCCAGTTTACAATGACATCAACCTTGGCGGGATCCACTCACAGGTGGCCTCCACCAATAATATGGCCTAAATATATTAAAGAAGATTTTGCAAACTCACATTTGGACATTTTTACATATAATTTCTCCTTCCTCAGTACATCCAATACCTTTCTCACATGTACAATGTGTTCTTCCCAGGTTTTGCTAAAAATAAGGATATCATCTAGATATACAATTACAAAATCATCAATAAAGGGTCGAAATACATCATTCATGACCCGCATGAAGGTAGCAGGTGCATTACATATCCCAAATGGCATTACAAGCCATTCATACAACCCTTGTTTTGTTTTGAAAGTTGTTTTCCAAGCATCACCTTCAGCAATACGGATTTGATGATACCCACTATGCAAATCCAATTTAGTAAAATAAATTGCATGTTTCAACTGATCAAGCAAGTCATCAATTCTAGGAAGTGGATACCTGTTCTTTATGGTGATTTTGTTGAGGGCCCTGTAGTCGATGCACATCCTCCAAGACCCATCTTTCTTTGGAACCAAAACTATTGGTGAACCACAAGGAGAAGTACTCAGTCGAATGACCCCTTCTCAATTAGCTCTTGAACCTGTTTCTTGATTTCCTCATTCTGCATTACAGACATCCGGTACATGGCTATGTTCGGAAGTGGCACATCCCGCTGCAACTGTATCTCATGTTGTATCTCTCTTTTTTGGTGGTAATCCTTTCGGATCTTGAAATAAATCATCATACTCATAAACAATTTAAATCATTTAAGATTTATGCCTAGGATCAAAACCTTCAAAAGATTTAGAGATCTCATCATTTTTGACCTTAACCATCATTAATACAAAATTCTTACTAGCATTGACAAACTGCTTCATCTGTCCTGCAGAAACTATTGCCAAATTTTCTTTTATCTTATGTGCTCGTACAAGGTATTCCACGCCATCTTTAAAAAAATGATATTTGTTCTACTCTCTATAAAAGACTACTTTCCGGTCATACAAATATGGACTCCCAAGTACAATACCACAAATGTCTAGTGGCACTACATCCAATTCTACCTCATCCATAAACTTATCAGTAATTGCAAACTTTAAAACACATTTCTTTGTAACTTGCAATTGTGAACTGTGAGTAACCCAACCAAGAGGATAGGGTTTTTCATGAGGAATAGTAACTAGATTCAATTTCTTAACCACTTCTTCTGATATCAAATTTACTTGAGAACCACTATCAAATAATGTATCAATTTTTGTATGATTTGCAATGACTCGAACATGAAACAATTCACTTCTCCTTTTATCATTTTTCATAGGATTAGATGGCAGAGTTGTACTTGTACATGCATTAGAACTTGACTTTGAATCAATGTGAAGGGAGATACCTTTACCCTTACCCTCGATTCCGACAACTGTGATCTTTGTTTCATCACCTAAGCCATATCCCAAGTCTTGAATAATTGATGCAGTAGTTTTTTCTTTGCCTTTATCTTTGTTTCCTCCGTACTTATTTGGCCTTAACTTCGGATGAAGTTTCCAACACTTAGAGACATCATGTCCCTTCTGACAATGTGAGCATGTAGGCTTGTCACCATCTTTCTTAACTGTAGCCATTTTCTTCCCCTTATCTCTTTGCCTTTAGTTTTGCTGTCAAATTTAGCAGATCTCTTCAAAAAGGTATCATTAGCATGCTTTCCCCTAGCTTCTAAATGTGTGGCTTGAACACATACATCATCCAAATTACTGGGGTTAAACATCAACAAAGTATGTCTCAAATAAGAATGCATGCCACCAATATACTTAAGAAGATTTTCATCTGTATCCAATGAAACATTCAATGCAATAGCCCTCTTTCTGAATTCATGAGTATATTCTTGAATACTTTGTCCTTTAGCTTGTCTAAAAGTTTGCCAGCTCATAGTTAATTGTTGCATATGACCTAAAGGATAAAATTGCTTTCTTAATACTTCAATGAATTCATTCCAAACCAAAATTATTTTACCATGCTTTCGAAGATCCTGCTGAATTTTGCTCTCCCACCAAGTAAGAGCCATTCCACTCATTCTCAAAGTGGCCAACTGAATCCTGGAAGGGTCATCATTAATGCCCTACACCCTGCAATATACTTCAAGCTCCTTGATCCAGTTATCTAACTTTTCAACATCTAAATCTCCATTATAAATTGGTAATTCAAACTTAACATCCAATTTGAAATAAGGCATATTAGAATTTGCATTATGTGAATGAGAAGTATGAGAAGACAAGGAAGATTGATTAGTTTTAGGAGGATCACTATCACCTCCTACTCCTTTACCCTTTTCTTCCTTCTTAACTTCTGCATCTTTGGATGAAGCTTCTTCTTCCCTCTTCTTTCTTTCTGCTAGCTCACCAAGAAGAATTTCCATCATGGCCTTCATGCTGATAAAAGCTTCCAAAAACTCAGTTTCGGAAACAAAAGGTTTTTCCCATTTAGTATGTTCTTCTTCTTCCCCTCGTGGGGAAGACATTGTTGTTCTCGAAAATTTCCTCCTCGGGCCGATCTCAGGATCACCTTCTACCAGCTCTCCTTCACCAAGCTTCGACCTGGACCTGGTAAGAATTCAAAACTTGCACAAGTACTTAACCTGCTCTGATACCATAACATGATCTGTCGGATCTCAACATATGTGCATTTAAAAGTTATGAATGCTTATGATTAGTTTACAATTGAACAATTAAATGCTTTAATGTACAAATCAAATGCTCAAATCTGCAAACTGAAAACAAATTGAAAGAGAACATGAAACAGAAAAATGAGAGACGAGAACAAACGAAGTTGATAATGGAGTTCACCCCCTTCATTGGGCTACATCTTCGGGTCCCTCTCCAGTGGGTATCGATCCATTACGTTTTTTTTTTTTTTAAAGATACAAATGGCTTCAGACCTGCAACTCAACTTTTGCAGATCCAGAATAATATGCTGAACAAAAAGTCCTTAAGACCTCTCCCCTTGAAAAGTACAAATTGGCCTCCAAAATGGCTTGGAAAGCCAAATACACAGTGAGAACAGTCGACTATAATATTGACAGCGTTTGGAAATCTCTGCATAAAGAACTCTCTGTCTCGTAATGGCCAAAACACCGAGTTAAATAGGCTGAGGTCAAGAGTTTGACCCCCGACCTTAGCGCCTTTCAATCTATCTCTACGTGATTTGATAACAAAAAGGATAATCTTCAGGTTATATTCATAGCTGAAACTTCGAGTATTGTGAGTGTTCAAACCTCCGAGCATCCCTTTTTAGCATGGTATTGTTATGTTATAGTTTTTAATGGTTATAACATATAACAATGTGTTATATTTGCACATATCGTGCCAAACTTGTTAACAAAACCCTGCACAACTAATTTGTTTGTTATGATATGGCGAGCCATATATTATTTGACGAGTACTTCACCATTGTACCATTTGTTTATGATTTTGGATCAGTTGAATTTTTAGCGATAAATGACCCCCTGGATCAGTTCTTCTTTGGTGCTTGTTCTTGTTTGGCCAGGGTTTGCAAATGTTGGAATGTTGCATCTGCGGTTGGATCTTTTGTCGCATTTTGTTTTGCTCTACAGTTTGCATAGAATACTATTAAGATAAAATAACAGACTAAAGAATTGCAGGCGGTGTAAATTGCATCTGTTACGCGTTGAAGCAAAGTTTGTTGGCCTCAAAATATATTTCATGGATGCCGATGCTTTTTACATGGATTCTGTGTTGCTATGGTTTTATAGTTATGACAATGGCTTTTGTTGTGTGGGAGATATAGTTGTTCTCTCCCTTTTACTTTCCTATTGTAAACTGCGTTTGACTTTAGTTTTTCATGGTTATGTGGTCATTCCGAGTGACCGTCGTTTTGTTGCATAGTTGGCCACTTTTATGGACGCGGCTTCACGAATAGGTTCTATCTGACTATGACAGGTCTTGTTCAGTCTATACATTAACTTTCCCGAATTAGTTTTCTTTAAAAGAATCCTAGGCAGAAGATAATGCAATTTATGAAATTATAGGTTTCCTGGATTGCGGAGCCGTCATTCCACACTTAGCCAGTTTTTGCATCGCGGGTTGACGGGGTAGGTGGCTGAAAATTGACAATCGGAGAGTTCCGCCATATAGAAATTGAGAATTGGTTAGTAGCGAGAGTTTCGCGATCATTCCGACCGACCGTAGTTGGGTTCCATACTTAGCCAGTATTATGGATGCACCTTCGTGGATAGGTTGTATTGAACCATGGTGTATACATTAGCATTTCCGAATCAGTTTTCTTTAACAATAGGGCTCCTGGACATAAAACATTAAAATTTATCAAATTATAGGTTTCCTGGACAACATAGATTAAACATAAGAAATATGTAATTTTATAGAGTAGATATATACAGCCTGCACGGAGCCGTCATCCCATACTTAATCAGTTTTTGCATCACGTGTTGTCAGGGTAGGCGGCTGAAAATTGACAATCAGAGACTTCGGCGATATAGAAATTAACAATTTGAATTTGAAGGTCGTCATGTCCAAAAAAGTTAACATTGTCGAAATAGTTTACTTTACGTGCATTTTACATACCCTGGTGGATAAAAAAGACAAAAAAAAATAGTGAGCATTTTTTGGATCGTGGGTTCTTGGGATGGCAGGCTCTAGGTTCGGTCCCTGTTGTTTCGTGTCCTACAAATAGCATGGACAGTTCCGCGATATACAAAATGAAAATCGGGCTTGCTTGTGCACTATTTGAATTTCAAGGGCTCTAGGTTTGGTACCTGTTGTTCTGTGTCCTACAAATAGCACGGACAGTTCCACGATATACAAAATGAAAATCAGGCTTGTGCATTATTTGAATTTCAAGGGCTCCTGCAAAACAACTATCATTCTCGAATTACTTTTCTTTGCATATGTTTTACATATGCTCGTGAACAAAAACAGAACAATAGTAGTAATGTCTGTTACATAGGGCTCCATCCCCGCTACCTTCTGCGCTTCCCAATACACATTAAATATGCTTTGAAAAGTTAGAACCGAGTGGACAGGTTTGAAAAGATGGGATTTAATAACTGGAAAGCTCGAGGACATCTCCAATTAAAATGAATAGACATGCAAATATTATGGGATCTGGTAATTTGTTTTTTCCTTCATTTTAAATTTGCAAAATTATTATTATTATTTTTTTTTTCCTTCTGCAGTTTTAGTTTTGTTCAAAGCTTCAACATAGTTCACGAACGTGTCGGCGACAAAGACCTTCATGTCATGTTCCTCTTTAATATTGTGCATTTCGAAATGATGGGCTTTAATAGGTGGAGGACATCTCCCATTAAAATGAATAGACATGCGAATATTATGGGATCTGGTAATTTCTTTTTGCCTACATTTTGAATTTGCGAAATACTTTTTATTTTATTTTTTTCTTGTGTAGTTTTAGTTTTCTTAAATGCTTCGGCAAAGTTCATGAACGTGTCAGCCACAGAGGCCTTGACGTCATGTCCCTCTTTAATATTGTGCATATCTTAGATGTCAGATTTCATAATCTCCTCGGATATGAGAATTTTAATACGTGTTGGTGGTCACTATTGAGCGTACATATTCAAAAAGATTGGCATTAATAAGTGAAAATATCGAGAACATCTGTCATTAAAACGAATCAACACAAAATCTACGGTAGACCATCCAGCCTTGCTTTTAAATACTTATTTCCATTGCTCTCTATGATCAAAGAGTTGCACTTTAGGGTGCCTTCATTCTATTGTTCCTGGTCATGCACATGTAAGACAACTTAGAGATGCGATGGACGAACAATTGAAAGAATAGAGTCTGGTTTTATGTGACGTGAGCTTTGAGTAAAAACAAAACTCTGTTATACAAAGAGAAACTCAGAGAGGACGAAAAAAATAGAACAAGTATGTTCTGGTTGGTGTTCTCCCTATGTTCGATGCTTTGGTTTGTTGAAAATGCTGGTTGGAGATTTGTTGGTTGAACTTCTTTATTTTATTGCTGGGAATTGTAATGGATTTTGAGGTTGGGTGCAAAATAGTTCTTCGTTTAAGTATATAACTTCTTCCAACAACACAGATTTGGCAAGTGTATCAAGTTTTACAGATTGCACAAGTATTTGTCTACCTCGGAGGCGAGTAGCAGAAACTGTATGGGTGGATAAAATGACATGTTAGCACTGCAAAAGTTTCTATTTCATAGTATGGTGACCTGCATGTGGGTCTGGTAGCCGACTTGACAGAAAGCTATGTTCTTTGTGAAAGTTTGTTCGGTTTCCTCTTGATGTAGTTGCAGACTCTACATATTTAGCGTCACCTATGAACATTCCAGACCTTTCTGTGGGCGGCCATATATCTGTAGCTATGAAGAAATATATATTTTGATTCCATATGCAACACTTGATGCACTTGCCACACCTATTCTGGTGCATTCTGCAGCATTTGATGCACTTGCCACACCTCTACTGCCCAAAGAAGTTATGTACCTCAACAGAGTTGCTTTTTTCATCTGGGTTGGACGTTCCTTCCAATTTACTGTAATAAAGCAAAGAAGTTCCACATACAAATCCTCAGGCAGGCTTCTCAACCAAACAAATGATCGAATATAGGGAGAATACTAGTCACTATGTACTTGAATTATTTTCCGCTACTTTAGTTGTTGTGACATAGAATGACTCCTTCCACTTTGAAATCGGCCTGAATGGCATTTGTAAGTTGTCTCGGATGTCAAGGGTCAGGAACATTGCAAGAAAAGCACCTTAAACCCCAACTTTTCGACAGTAGAGGGAAATTAATACTTGACAAAGAATGGAATGTTGAATAAACAGGCATTGCAAGTAGGCCATATCTGGAAGAGAGAAGATATTCAAAAAAGTGGGATAGATGTACTTGGCAACATCGATTAAGTACAAAACCGTGAAGAAGCTTCATCAATGTACATATTTTAAATTGGTCGACGGCAGGAAAAATCACAATCGTTGTCTAAAATAGCCTTGGCTATATTTTGTAACCCACCTTATTTTAATATAGAATAATTTCGGTTTATTTTTTAACAGTATTTTCCAATTTCTGGTATTTGTTTTAATTGTATTTTCTACCTTCTTCCCCTGTGTGGTTAAACATGAAACACAAGGTTTTGTTTTTTCTGCCCAGTACTTCAATCTAAATAAAACATGCCCTGTTCTTTGTTTACATTTTACATGTAAGAATAATCTTTCATAGGCCATACTTATGTGGCGACGACCCTGTATTTAAAGAAATAAATTGGAGAACCTGTATTGCTCCCATTCTTCGGGTTCCGTGGATAGAATTAATAATGAGTAATGAAAAGGCGGCTGAACTGTTGACACAATGTTCTTGTGAAGTTTGTTGGATATAATGCAACTTCTTCTATTTGATAATATCCGTGCATATACACTAATATCAGTAGTATTGGAATAAATACAAAAAAGCTTCCTCTTCGGCAAAGCTTAGGCAATTATGTTTGGGTTTGTGGTATTCAACAACTATGTCCATTGTTCGGTCATATACATCTTCCAGCCTAAGAACTTCCATAATCTGCAATTTATGCTTCAATTACTTAAAAGTCACACCAAATTTTGATTGCATTTAATCTAATTTAGATATTGATGTTTATGGAGAGCCGATGTTTGCTGATCTCATTGCAACGAATACAAGATGAATAGATGATAAGGAGTTTATGTCGTTGAAACCACAATGCAAATTCATGTTTCTTGTTGCGCTATGTACATGTTGCAGTCAAAATTTTTGAGGTTCCAGCGAAATTTGCAAGCCGAGAAGCATCTTGCAGATTGGGAGATCACTTGCATTTGAAACAACCAATCCATTAATATACATTACTATGAATACTATTAAGATAAATATGAAAAATTTGTTCATTGATAGATGCTAGTATGAAAAATATTGAAATAGATATCATAACTTTGTCTTGGCCAATACTTGCCCAGTTGTCTCGGCACTAGGCCCCGGGTTCGCAGTACCTAGCACCTATGTCCCTTGTTTCGTCATATACATGTTGCAGCAAAACAACGTCAGTGATTTGTTCCTTTCCATACTTGGCCAATTTTATGCCTGTCGTTGTGGGGCCAGCGCTTGCGAACCCAACTGCCTATCATTCCGCAATATACATATTGCACTGAAAAGATCTGTGATCTACAATTTCACCGCAGGTTGCTCGTACACATTGACTTCGTTCAAATTATCTGTTGCTGCTTTCGATCCCTAGCAACTTTACATCCTTCCTTATATACATCAACAATGCTCTTACTAGTGATAAGTGGAGAAAGTGGTACGAAAGATACCTCTGTCATCTGCAATTCATGCTTTAACATCTTCATCTATATCCTCACACGACGGATCTGACTGAGCACTGTTCCTTTCCATACTTAGCCAATTTTATGCCTGCCACTGCGGGGCCGGCACTTGCGAACCTTGATGTTCTTCTGTCAGATACTTAGCCCTGTGGGGCCGACGCTTGCGAACCCAACTTCTTATCATTCCGCAATATACATCTTGCAATGAAAAGATCCGTGATCTACAATTTCATCGCGGGTACCACGTACACATTGAATTCATTCAAAGTATCTATTGTTGTTTTCCATCCCTAGCAACTTCGCATCCTTCCTGATATACATCAACAATGCTATTACTAGTGACAAGTGGAGAAAGTGGTATGAAATATACCTCCATCATCTACAATTCATGCTTTAACATCTTCATCTATATCCTCGCACGACGGATCTGATCGAGTGTTGTTCCTTTCCATACTTAGCCAATTTTATGCCCGCTGCTACGGGGTCGGTGCTTGCGAACCTTGATGTTCTTCTGCGAGATACTTAGTCCTTTTTCCCTTCTCTTGTTCATGTATATTATCTGCAATTCCACTGCCAACACCTCCGTCCTTTTCCCCTTGTTTTCTTCCCTTGTATTATGGGACTATAAAATATGGACATGATATTCTATAAAGCACGCACAAATTCCGTATTCCATACCTTGCGACATTTTCGATTGCGGGTTCTCGGGCGTGTAGGCGAGCTCAAAAATGGGGCTCCATTGTTTCGCAGCCTACAAATAACACCCAGAATTCTGCGATATACAAATTGACAAGCGAATTTGCGGACTGGCTGAATCCACATTGCAGTTCTATTGTTCTGTGTCCTCCAAACAACACTCCCAGTTCCACAATATAGAAATTGACACACGGAATGCAGAAATGGCGGAGTGCAGATTGCCATTGTTTACGGATGCCAATCCCTATGAAGTATCTAACAGTATCTAAAAATTTATTTAGAATACTAAATTAGCACTTATTAGTGACAACTGGACATAGAGGTACAAAACAGTTGGAATTGCAGTCTCCGCAATATAAAAATTTACTACCAGACATCGTCTGCTCTTCCGTCTCACAGATTATGCATTCAAATGTTCGGAGCAATACAATTAGAAGGTTCGAGCCTCACCTCCTCTGGGGATACCTTCTCAACCTGTTTTGGATCCTCCTTTTGGTGGGTTCGTGAAATATGCAGCTCCAACGTTGGTGGGTTGGCATATCTTTATTTCCATCCATACAATCAGACGACAAATCTGACTGACCGTTATTGCTTTCGATACTTGGCCGATTTTATGTCCATGGTTGTCGCGTTGGGACCAATTTCAGTTCCATCTATATCCTCGCATGGAGAATTGAACTGACAACTATTCCTTTTCATACCTACCGACATTTCTGATCACGAGTTCTCGAGCGGGCAGGCTCAAAATTGGCTCTCCATTGTTGCGTGTGTTACAAATAGCACCCAAAATTCCGCGATATACAAATTGAGAAGCGAAGCTGCGGACTGGCTGACTCGACATTTCACTTCTATTGTTTTGTGTCCTCCAAATAGTCCTTCAAGTTCCGTGATATACAAATTCACACACGGAATGCAAGGCTGGCGGGGTAGAGATTGTCATTGTTTACGTATACTAATCCCTATGAAGTATTTAACAGAATCTAAAATATTATTTTCAATACTAAATTACCTCTTAGTACTGACAACTAGACACAAGTGCGGGTCTGACATCATCCGCTCTTCCGTGTTACAAATTATGCATTCAAATTATTTACTCCAGTCCTCCGCAATATACAAATTGACTACCGGGTTCACATCTTGTATTGAAAATTTCCCTGATCTACAATTCCACCATCGACTCCTTTCTCCTTTTTCCCTTTTCTTCTTCCCCTGTATTATGTCTCTCATTATCTCCATGTATATAATCACACCTTAAGCAATTTTATGTCCATCGTTGTTGGGTTGGAAATCTACAATTCTATCACGTGCTTCTCGAACTCGCAAGCTTCACTGTACCACGGTTGACAAATGTGCTTCCTAATATAGATTTGTTATGCTCTTACTAATGACTCTTACAAGTGACAGTTGCACACAACAATACGAAATAGTTCACATCCAACCATTCGCAACATAGAAATTGACTATCGGGTTTCGACATCGTCCCCTCTTTCGTGTTACAGATTGTGCATTCAAATGTTCTGAATAATACAATTTGACCATCCGGACCTCTGACCCTATTTTGGATCCTCCTGTTCACGGATTCACGAAATCTCAAATTCTTAGTAAGTGTTTCAGGTTAGCGCATTCGAAGTCTGCTGCTTATTCTTCCCTGATATGCATATTGCACTCAAAATTTCCGTGATTTACATTTCCACCGTAGACTCGTTGGTCCTTTTTCTCTTTTCTTCTTCCCTTGTATTATTGCTTTGTGGTTATATACATAGTCGCCTTTCTATAAACATGGGTTCTAGCGTTGGCGGGTTGAGATATCTTTATCTCCATCTATATAATCACACGACTCCTTCGACCATTCGCTATTTCTCTCCATACTTAGCCAATTTTATCGCCACGGTTGGTGGGTTACGCGTATTGCAATCAAAAAGTTCCGAGACATACAATTTGACCCTAGCACCCTCACCTTCAATAGTTGTACCTTGCAACCCTATTTTGTAGCGGTTTTTTTCCCCTGCCTGTGACCTCTGTACTTTCTTGCTATGCAATTAGAAACCTTTGATGCTAATAGGTCACCATGCAGGAACCGTCAACATTGTCATTAATGGGAAAAAACCTCGAGGAGATATCCCATTATTACGCATTAAACCAAGATGTGCGGAAACTTATTTTGTCCCTTCTGATTGTTCATCTCCAACACGCGTCCTCGTGTGGGGCCGCTCAAGAAATCTACAATGCTTAATCGCTCATTGCAATATCCACCCTGTTCGCATTTCTATATATGCAATTAGTAGTGTTTAATGTTAACAACGCATCATGCAACAACCGTCCAGATTGCCATTAATCAACGAAAGTCTCGAGGACATCTCCCATTCACACACTTTCGACCAAAATTTGCGCAGGGTTATATTAGCCCTTCCAACCTTTCATTTCATTCATTGTTTGGAACAAATAAATGTCTTTGTAGACCTATGGTAGCGGGTCGACAACAGTTTTGTGGAGATACAGTAAATATGTTCACAGAAGAGGACCAAAGGTTCTAGTGGTCCAGGGCATACTTTTACTATTCATCTCATTCCGCCCAGAACAAAGTGATTCGGACCTTCGGAATTGCTCATGCAGGTTGCGTCCCTGAGGTTTTTGACTATAAGGAGGTGGTCTCTTCGTGCACCGAAAAATATATTCCAGGCCAAACAATTATTCCACTATGCGACCATTCTCCTGTTTCTTTGTCACCTCAGCTCTTCCACGAGATGTTGAAATTGTTGAAACCAACATTAACATTCAGAGGACAAGACTACAAGCAGTTTCTAGAAAAACATCATAACAGGTTGGACATCTTAGCCGACTTCCTCGAAGACTCGACAATAGTTCCTGAAGATATCACAAGGCTACAGGTAAGTTCCTTTAGAAATCCATTCAGGAAAATTTCTTGGTTGTTTACAAGAATAACAAGACAGGCATCCACAACAAGCATTTCCCATATAATTATTTATATTTTGTATTTCACAGTCAAGGAACAATACATTTTTGATTGGGGAAAGCTAATCTCCATTGAACTCTGTTCCCAGTTGTCATGATTCAAAGAATCGAATAAATTTTATATGTCATCCTACTTGATTTTTGCAATTGTGTATTGCTGCTCGATTCCAAAACTTTATCTTTCCAATAAAATAAACTGTGGATTCGACCCAGTAACATTCTGGCACGACGCCCTGTGGAGACATAAGGTCTTCCATTGTTTTTATGAAGTTTTTAATGGCTTTGTCTCAGTTTTCAAAGATTTACTGTTAGGCAAGGATGCTCCGCAGATGTCTGGCCACGCAAGCAAGTTTTTGAACAAGAAGGGCACACTTGAGGAAAAAGAAAATCACAGTCTCCTCATGGTCTTTGGCTCTAAGGAAAATCCTTCCTTCCTTCCATGCCACATCACAGACAAGATGTTTGTTGCAGAAATAGCAAGGCAATACAACCACTAGTTGCATTTTTTCCATGACAAGAAAAAAAAATAGTTCATTCCTCTGCCCTGGAAAGTCGGAGACTTCATGTGTAGAAACATCAACAACACTGACGAGTTTGTCGCCCATTTCAAGAAATTGAACCTAACATATGCTGAAAGGCTAAAAGGCTTCCATCCCAATGGCATTTTTGGAGAACATTTATTGGGTGTTGGGTTTAACACCTCTTTTATCCATAGACACCTGACCCAAGACATGGACAGTGTCGAAAACAATTCTTCTTATGCCCATTGCGACGCAGAGACATTGCAAAGTGCAACTGAATTGTACAGACAACATGGTAAAGTATCTGGTGAGAAGAGTACCCAACCCCCCAGCAGCACTCCCAAGAGCATGACACCACGGATCGTCGCTTCGACGGTCCATCCCAGTAAGAAAGCAACCCAAAAATATTTGAATGGAGGAGGAGATAAGAACCCTCCTCACATAAATATTGATAGTTCTCACAAAGTTCCACTGGCGAAGAAGAGAAAAAAAATGCAGGGCACGCGGAGGAACCCAAAATTGACAATGGAAAACTGCAAATTGAAATTGAAGCTGAGCAGATGCAAAAAATTGGGTCGTCTGTAGTGGACATATCTGACACTGAATTTTTTGACATATATGAATCCGTTGTAATCCAAAGCACTATTTTTGATAGCCAATCTAAAAGTATGGTCATTGAAAAAAGAGATGTAACAAACAGGAAAGGCAAATCTCGAACAGAGATTGACTTTAGCCAAATGACCCCGTCCAAAATCTGCTTGTTTCACTAGGTAACCGGTGACATTCTTCGTGATTCCATTGGAGGAATGGAGACAGATTATGCCAATCTGAAACACCGCCTCAATGAATTTGAACATGCTTTCATTGCAACACCAGAATTTGCCAGTCCTTTGGCAAAAATCATGGCTTCTACCACTACAATGAAGATGAAAGTATCCTCTACCCTCCTTGCATGCTCCAGATCCCTTGTAGAGAACAACATCAACAAAATAATGCAACTAGTTACTGAAGCCTGTGAAACATTGCAAAATTTAGTTTCCTTCGGAAAGAAGGCCAATGATTTGCTTGAACATTTGGAGGCGAATTTAAAAAATGAACAACTTTTCTGTCATCAGGTGCTGGACCCTTTTGCCAACTATTCCCTGAACACATCAGAACTAAAAAGAAGACAGGAGAAACTCCCCTCCCCAAAGCGCACCAAAAAAATAAAATCATGCTGGCAAAAAAAAATTGAGAACCTGCACCTCATTGTCAAATCATGTAAACAAGTCATATCAGAAAAGGAAAATTTATTCACAAGCCTGCTCCAGATGGACTTAGCTGGAACTACCAACGAGGTTGAAGATCCAAACTTAATTCTCAAATCCTTGTCAGTCACCAAAGAAGCGTTCCAGGAACAAGTTGATATTTTAAAGGGGTTGTCTTTCGAAAAGTTTTACGACATACTTGAACATCGTCTAGATGAGCATGAGCGCTGGGTACTAGACTATGCCTCACACAATGAAGAAATTGAACAGAGTCTGCATAGTATTTCAATGGATCTAAGGAAATTAGAAAACGACCTTTACGACATAGAGATCCGAGATGAAATCAAGACAACCCCCATGAAGATATGCATCGAAGAATGGTTCCAAATCAGAATGGAAAGCCTCGTCCAGGAAGGGCAACAACCAATCAATAGGAGTCCACTGCCCATCGACAACAACAACAAAAACATATCGGCTTCATAGTAAGTCTATACTGCCATCTTGTTTTGTTTATCATTTTAGTTTAAGTCTATGATGTCATCTTCTTTTATTTATCAATCCACTTATGTCCTCTTTAAATAGAAAACTGTAACAAAAGACTCATAAGTTCCAATTTCTTCTTTTCAGGTCTTCCTGTCTACCATCGCACACTTCTTTCGACGTTCCTAATTCTTGTACTTATTTCTTTTTATGGTCCGTGGGAGCCCCAATCCCAGTCTATATGACAAACGCATTTAAATTTCCACAAACATGTAACATGCATCATTAATTTTTGTTAAATTTCAAAGAAAACTGATTCGAAAATGTCCTTATTCTATACTAAACTTTGGGTTTCCAAGAACCTTCTTGTTTGTTCCAAAGAAAACTAATTTGGATATGCTACATTTCGTCTCTCCTATTGTATGCTAATTTTTGGGTCTACAACGACGTTGATGGTTTAAATGTTGATGTAATTTCTTGATATATGTAACAACCATTATTTATTTTATAATAAGTTTATATAGTTTGCAAGCCTGCTTCTCAATTTGTATATCGCGGAACTGTCGATGGATTTTGTAGGACACGGAACGAAAGAGGCCCATTTTTGAAACCGCCAACCCGCCAACCCGCGATCCAAAGACTTGCTAATTATGGAATGAGTAGTCTATCCATGCTCTATAAAACATGTGCAAAGAAAACTAATTCGACAATGCTATATCTTTTTTTTCCAAAAATAAAACCTTAGTTTTAAAGCAAAGTAATTCGGTGCAACAGATGTTATTACTATTCTATTATATAACATACATTATTAATTTTTGGTAAATTTCTATATTCCACAACTACGCCTCTCATTTTCTATATCGCGGAACTATCGGTGCTATTTGTAGACCATGAAACATCAGACACCCAATTTTCAACGCGCTAGCCTATGAACCCACCATACAAAAACTACCTACGTATGCAATGAGGGCTACAAATTTCGTATCTATAAAACTAAAAATCTACTTTATACAAATGCATATTTCGTATGTATAATTTATTTACTAAATATCTACTTTATACAAATACATTGTTCGTATGTATAATTTATTTACTAAATATCTACTTTATACAAATACATATTTCGTATGTATAATTTATTTATTTCTGATGACTTTCTATGTCCTAGTTTCAAAAATAACCAATTCGGTAATGCTAAATTTTTTGTGTCCAACAACCATTCAAACATTGATAATTTTTTATATTTTTTCAAGAAGAACTAATTCAGGAATACTAAGTTCTGCACGCAAACCACATGTATTTCAACTTTCTAGCGACCTGCCTGTACTAGGTCACATTTACTCCCATACCAACCTCACAGGGACTACGCTGCCATGCAACACTTGTTTATATATAAATGTGAATTATTATTTTTTTAATTAAATATAATTTTAAAATTAGAGATAATTATTTAAATTCAAAGGAGTTAGATTTAATGGAAAAAAATTATGAGCTTTTCATTATTTACATAAGTTTATTTAAGATTACTAATTATTTTTGTCAATGGAATTGTTGTGTAATGGTAAATCCACGAGAGTTTATTTCTACTAGTTTAGTTGTACTACCAACCCTCTAAATGCTCATGAATAGGTTATTTGTGTTACAAATAGACTTTGTTTTTAAAGGAAATGTGTTTTAAGAGGTTATTCGTGTAACTATGTGTAACATTTAAATTAATTCATTTATAGCTAACTAATTTTCTATAGTTTTCAGCTACAAATTAAAATAGATTTAGCTATTGTCTATAATTGTAAAATAGAAGCATCTACAACATGTTAATAATCAACATGAAATGCAGTTAAACAACTCATTACAAGAGAATATAAATCATTCTCATTTACTCATAGTTCTTGCACAGTAATAACACATGTAAATAACTCAACAACAAGATAAAACACTTATCTTTAAACCAGAGTTGCGCAACCAGCTGCTTGGGATGGATGTTTCACCCAACCATAGATTGATTGTTCCAAATCTCAATAGACAGTTACCCCCGAGCTGAGGCTAGTAATCCACGAAAGAGGGTGGTCTCTCATTGTATACTCATAGCTCATAAAACTCACAACGCGTTGATATCTTCCTACAACTATCCCGATTTTCCACTAGCTCTCTTCCTTTTGACCTGCCAACCCAAGGAATGTACCCCTTCACTAATCTCAATCCATTGGACATCCCATTCATTTATCAAGGTCTCTTTGACACAGGTAACTAGGAATCTCTCAGCTGGGAACTCAAGGGAAATTGCTACTAGGAAAATTATCAACAACAACCACTTGTTGTTTTAGTGCAACTCACATAGGAGTTCCCTCTTAGGCCTGGAAACCTAGTTCTTCAATTTCCAACTCCAAATACGCTCCATCTTGCTCTATAATTCACCCTCCATGGTTGCACCAGCTCCAAGCTCTCTTTCTTGCTCTCTACTTGCTCTTCATGCACAAAAACTCAATGTGTAAAATTGTTCTCCCAACCCATACAAATTTCTCTCTTTGGATTGTCTTTCTTAACTCACACTCTTTCCCAAGTTGATTGTACTCAACCCCCATGTGCCCAATAAATTTGGGATGTGACTATTCACACCCATCCTCTTACATGTATTCAATGATTGGCTTTGGGAACACTCAATCAGAAATTGGAAGGTTCACATACAAATAACAAATTTAAGAAAATGGATTGGATTAATATACATGGGTAATTCCCCCTTGGACCCCTCTTGGCCATTATCCTAGACACTCCCCTATCTTGTGGATTAATTCAACACCTATCTCTTGTCCATGTCCCCTTAACAGTTGGCATCACATTTTTATTATTAAAACGTTGAAATACAATTTGCATTAATTAAACTAGGGATTATAGTGGGGATGTTACATTCCCCCTTCCCTACAATTGTGCATCTTCCTCGGTGCATTCTATGTCGATATATATATATATATATATATATATATATATATATATATATATATATATATATA
>ML804046.1:408939-439206 GCA_009831015.1 Picea engelmannii
GAGGAAAGCGAGCAAAGTCAATGTGTAGCGGTGTGCATGGAAGAAGAATCCGAAACAACAGAAGAGAACAGCAAAGAGAAGAAGACTTCCACGCTCCTCCACTGTACATTTCGATGGGTTTTCTCTATTTTGCTTCATCTTTGATTATGTAGGATTCCTCAACTGCAAGTTACCAACGCAAATTTGACCACTGAAATCAATTCAAGCTCCGTCTCGTGCGCAATTAAACCGTGGCCCGCATGCCTTTCGTTTTTGAAAATTGAGATGGAGTCCGTCCTTGCTTGAAGGAGCTTATAGGTATAGCCAGTGTGAATTGCTTGAATTATCAGTCCACTGGTTTATTGATTTATACTCTCTGTGTGGAAATAAAGGAAGCTTAGTATTGAAGGTGCAGTGGAGTGTACAGCATGAGCACAGTGGATATTTTGTATCCCAGCTCCCAAGATATGGAGGTGTTCAGGAAACAAGAAGGAGAGCACCCATCGAGCTACTTGTGCCAGATTTGCAGCAAGAGATTCGTCTCAGGAAGAGCTCTTGGCGGTCACATGAGAGCCCATGCCCCGGCCTCCATCGCTGCAGACACACTCACTGAAGCTGAATTTCAGAAGAGCAAGAGGCCCAGAGCTTCGGATCACAAATCAATGGAGAAGGAGAAGAATGAAGAGGGATTGGATAGTAATGGGAGTAATCTAATATATGCTCTGCGAAGGAATCCCAAGCGCAGTGGGCGGTTTCCAGATCGGGACTACTCGTTTCTGGTGGGTCACGGGTTCGATTTCAAACCTATCGATTCTTCTATAAATTGTGATCTGTGTGGGAAGGAATTCAGGTCCTGGAAAGGTCTGTTTGGTCACATGAAGTGTCACTCTGAAACCCATCAAGATAGTGGTGATGCCCATCTTGAAGAATCACAGAAACATGAAACCCAAGATGATGAAGAAGAAAGAACTGAAAGTGAAATTGAGATTGAGATCGATCAGTCAAGCGGAAATTCAAGCAGGTTTGATAAGTGGATGAAGGGAAAGAGATCCAAGAGACCCAGGTATGCAATCCAACTTAATTCACATCATCATTTTGGTTCGGAAACCGATAATGAAGAACAGGAAATGGCAATGTCCCTGGTAATGCTTGCAAGTGGAGTAAACACTGGTCAAAACCCACAATTCCAAGCGGGGCCTGGGGAGGCTGGATCAGGTGACATCAAGCTTCCCAACACTGGTTCCCAGCTTCTAAAATGCATGAGGAAGAAGCCCAAATCTAAGAAAATTGATGGAAATGTTGGTCTTTCTGTTGATGATGAGGTTAAGAAGGCCAGGTACAAATGCACCACTTGCAATAGGCTTTTTCATTCTCATCAGGCTCTGGGAGGCCACAGGGCTAGCCACAATAAGGTCCAGGGCTCTTTTTCACAGATAGGGGAGGAGAGCGAGAGCCTAGAGGAAGAGATTACTGATGAGGAGCTCATTCCTGGAATAGACTCTCATCTGCCTGGCAATTTCCACAAGCCTCGTCCAAAGGAGAGGACTCAGAATTCTTCAGTCAAAGCGAGGGATGAAACGATGATAACTGAGCCTGCTGTCTCTTCAGAGAAGAGGACTCCCAGGGTCCATAAATGCTCAATCTGTCACAGGGTTTTTGCTTCGGGTCAGGCTTTGGGTGGTCACAAAAGATGCCATTGGGGCACTGCGGGAGCTTCGGATTCTATTAGCACTACTTCTAGCAAAAAGGAGACCCCTATGGAGCAGCAGATGCCTGCAAGAGTGGAGCTGTTTGACCTAAACTTGCCTGCCCCTGTTGATGATGATTTTGATGCTGTAAACCTTAATAATTTGGGTAGTAATGCAGTAGATTTTCATAGAGCTTCCGATGCCCAAACCCACAACCCTCCTTACTTGCAGTCTTGGTTGATGGACTGTTCTTGTCCAATGATCAGTCCCATATAAGTAAAAATGATGAAGCAGATGTTAAGGTAGGATGTGATTCAGACTTCCAAGTGAGGGCAGAATCTTGGTTGCAATTGTAAGCCAGACAAGTGTTTGTAATTAATTCATTCTTTGCAGTTTCACTACTGTACACAGTGAACATTCAAGCATAACACCAATACTTTGTTATATAACTATAACATCAAAGTATCAGTTTTAATAAATAGTTTATAACATTTTTATCTTGTAATTTGACATAACATCCGGGGTTATTGAAAACTCTTTGTTTCTTTCTCTTTAAAAAGTGTTGTGCTTATCTTATTCCTTATTTACTTGGCTTTGTTCCCTAAATTTAAATAAAATATATAATGGATGAATTACATTATTACAACATTAGGATTAGACAAACCAATTGTAGAAATAATTAAAAATATAAATATTTATTAATATTTAAGGAAGTTTCCAATAAAATCAATAAAATGATATATATACTACATTAAATCTTATTATCTAAATTAATTTGTATCTAAATTTTAAACTCTAACATAAATTGAAAATGATTTAGGGATTAACACTTTTTAAAAGTGTAGAAATCTTTACGGATAAGCACAAGTGAAGATGAGTTTTTATTTTAACATTTTAAGTGAGTGAATATCTTTTTTTCTCATTAATTAATTATTATTTTTATGTTGTGAATAATTAAGATACACAATCAAATTTTGATTGTTTTTAGATCTAGAAGAATTAGTAACTCATTGAAATTACCTAGACAAAACTTAAATCAAATCCACTAGTACATTGATATTACCCCATATATTAATGTCAACCCCTCCCCTCCCCTCCCCTCCCTCATGTTACTGGGCTACCAAGTATTTAACAAGTCTTACTTAAATGAAGAAAAAACAAAGTAGTTTTGTTTAGTTTGGTTTCTTATTAAGTGAACATCTCTACTACAGGGCATATTAAATCAATCATTTGTCTAATCATGGTCCATTAGACAATTTTATCATCAACTTTCATTATCAACACGTTTATGCCGAGTCCTTAAGGGGTTGTGAAAAATACATGTAAACACATGGGTGAACTCAAAATAAAATGTAATAAAGAAAATAAAGAATATATATATATATATATATATATATATATATATATATATATATATATTAATTTGTTGAAAATTTTGGGTGTAATGGTAAATGCGTGGAAATTTATTATAATTAGTTAATTGAAGTGAATTTAGATTAGTAAGCATGATTTGATGTTTGCACTTTATATTTGAGGATAATTAATATTGTATTTACAAAAGGATTGTTTTAACCATTGGCTAGAGTAGACTATTGTTTAAGTCAAATTGATAGTTTTTTATGAGTTGGCCATGGCATTATTTTTAGGTGGATTGGTTATGTAGTTTTCTTTTCTTAGAAGTGGGTAAGGTTGTAATATTCTTCTTGAGAAATGGGATTCCACTTTTGAAGGGGGTAGGGTATGTAATGTGAGCAAGCCATTGTTTGTGGATATTAGTGTGGGGTTGGCAAGAGATCAACATTCTCATTTTTACTTATGGGCTAGAGAGTAGGATGAATTGTATTTCCCAGACGAACTCTTATGTTGAAAGAAATGAGATTCCATTATTATAATAGGAAAAAAAAAATACCAAAACAATATTTTAAAGATCATTCTTTTTCGAAGGTGGTAAAACCTATCATAACTCAATTGTTAACTAACAATGAGGATAGTCATCATTGTCTGTTATCTACAAATGAAGGCAGACTCATCACCGATGTTGAAGGAAAACCACGCCACCTGGAATAATACATTGGTGGTTTGTAAGAAGATAGACTTTCGCTCCTACCAAATGCCTCTAGGCCTTGGACCATTAACTTGTTTTCTTGCATAAAAAAATTGAACTCTTAACAATTCAAAGGAAATTTTATATCTTACTTCAAAACCAATCTAAACATAATAAAAATATATTAAAAATTTATGTAATTTTTTTTATTAACAAAATAGTATATATAACCTCAAAAAATTAAATCCATTAAAATAAAATTCCATTAATTATTCAACATAATGGGTTGTTTCGAATGCAAGCATTTATTCCCCATTAAATTTCCAATAACTCACTATAATTGTTTCATATAATTCACTTACCTTATGTTAAATATTAAGAAAAAATACTCTCGTATATACATATAATTCACTAATCTAATATATACAGCCTAAGTGGGCCTAATGGTTAAGACTATATGTTTCCTCCTAAGAGGTCACAAGTTCAAATCCGGAGGGGGGTAGGGTATGTATACCTGCGTAGACTTTAGCAGTCAAATCGTTGCGTGGAGGGGGTCCCTTGTCCCACAAACAAGGGGGTCTCATACACCAATTTGGTGTCTAGCTTGGTCGTGACCTTAAAAATATGTTATTATTATTATTATTTTTACAAAATTAAATACTTTAAAAGAAAATGTCTTGACAATGGAAAATTTTTCTTCAACAAAATAAAGTCAAGAGGGATACATTTATAAACATATTCTCCATATTACGATGAATAAGATGAAGGTAAGTCGTATAAGAAACCAATAGAAAAGAAGGGTTCTCAAACTCAAATGGTAGAGAGAAAAGAGAAGCACCAAGCATCTGCACTCTACTTAGAATTTTTTGCAATGACTTGGTGCACTCATGTTGCTTCAACACCTATAGTTGTGCAACATTGCCTTGCCTTGGTTGTGGTGGTCTTCCCACACCACGCCTACTATAATCAGACTACGCCTCTTCACTCAAGGTTTTCCCATAACTTCACCTTGAGCTACAATGTGTTAACCAACATACCAAGTCCCACACAACTAAGTCTTGTCCAACACCAATGCACAAGGCACATGCCCAATCGTAGCCTAGAAACGTTCTGCAACATACTTAGTCTATTTCACACTTAGGCAATAACAAAGATACATATGGAACAAGCACATCGAAACATATACACATAGATCATCTGCACATGTACACAAGATATGAGGACAATCAACACTCAATATGAGTGCCTAACACCCTTATGCCATGTATGTAAGAATGTTATAATACAATGATACAAAGATACAATGAGAGGAGAACGAGTCAACCCGTTGCTCATTACAATAGTATAAAGACTAAGGAAACTTTCTTGCCCAATTCCCCATACAAGAAAACCCCAAAAAATATCTGTGAGTTTAGCTTTCACAACCTCGCCTCCTGAACTCATCCTAAGATTCGCTCATCAAACTTTTCTCTAGGCTCGCCTCAAGAGTCAATCCAACTTGCCCCAGAACTCTACCACTGTCTCAAGACTCTCCTCAAGGTCATCTCATGAACTCACCTCAGACTCATACATAAGGCAACAAAATTCACTCTTCCATGCCACAGACTTGGCACTAGGCAGACGTGACTTGGCTCCTTGGGTGAGCTTTTCTACTAAAATCCTCTTGCTTGAATCTGCCTCAAATGATGATCTCTATTTTTCACCACTAGTCGATTGATGCCTTTCCTCGACCAAGTCTCCTCCATTATATAGGCACCTTGCCTCTTCATCCAAAGTGACTCATCTCTTGAAGTTGATCCAAGCTGACCCATCATTCCATTGTGTGGTTTACTCAAGTTGCAACGGGTCCACCAACTTTCTTGTCGTTGGGTCGTCCATGCCTCAAACTCATCCATGTGCAAGTCGATATCCCCCATCCACGTCTCAAGTCATTCGCATGATACACGCAAGGATGGCGTGCCCAAGACATATGCATAATGAGTGTGCCCATTGGTCGCAAACCATAGTGGCATGTGCCTTAAGGCACCTTTCCTCCATCCTGTTGTGATCTCCTAGTGCAAAGGGCTCTTCCATATAACTCTTGTCTCACCTCCTCATGTTGTCTAGCCAAGTCTATGCATGTTGTGATGTGTCCAACTTGTCCCTTCCACAACATGTCCTATCCAACTGTAGGAGTGCTCATCTATTCGGTTTGTCTAGGGAACTACAACATTCTCACCTTTAATTCCTCTCAAGGCATCTATGTCGGTTGGGAAAAGGTGCCTCATGCCTTCTTAACCGAAGGATTTACACCCTCCCCCACCAAAATTCATTGTCATCCTCAACATATTCCACAAATATGTCATCTCCAAGTCTCTACCCAAACTCATGCCTCCATCTGGAACTAAGTCTACTAGAAACCTGAAGTTTCATGGCACTATCCATTAGAAACCCCAAATATTGCCACTAGAAAGCCCAAATTTCCTACTGATGGAAATGTAAAGTTTTTTGCTAGTGGAAACCCTGAATTTCCAAGACTCAATACAAATGTTCAAAATGATGTGCAACCCTTCATATTGCTCCCTTTCCAAAGTGGCCATGTGCTCACACCATTTGATTCATGGAGGAACATTTCCATACCCAACTCTACCATGTCACATCGTCTTGTTGTTGCTCCACTATGATGATCATACTACCCCACTGCATTAGTCTCCTACAATTGTTGCAAAATGTCCAAATTGTCTAAGGGTTAAACCCCCGCAACCTACTACTGTGTCCTTACTTCAACCATCTCTTCCATGCTTTCACACACTACTATTCTCAAGCTTTTGAACTAGTTGGGCAGCTAATCCAACCGTCACGTTCAAAATTTGAAATGCACATCCCCATGCCTAAACATAGTCTTTTATGCCTGCGTTTTAGTCACCCTGTCCAACCTCAAAACACCAAGATAAGATCACTCTTGCCTCACTACTGCTGCCATCTAATCTTCCATTGTTTTCATTTTTCCATTTTTTTTACACCTATGTTTTCATTTTTTAATTTTTTTTTCCCGACAAAAAACACTTAATATTTCAAATGCTAAGAAATATTCCCCCCCTTTTGACAAAATTATAATTCTAATTAAACTTATCATTGAATGTTTGTACTACTAGAGAAATTTAGAGAAAAACTCTTTTAAACAAGAGTTTCTAGTGTTTTAAAATTAAAAAATGGCTTAAGTTTTACAGTAGGATCGAAAATGCAAATGCTATCCAAAGTGGTGTTGTTGCGGATGTTGTCTATCACAGAAGAAAAAAATGGAAAATGAAACCAAAGTAAGAGAAGAAAAAAACAAATCAAAGTGCAATGATACCTCTATTCCTATATTTACTTTGGAGGACATAGAAGAGGGAGTTGAAGGTAATTTTATTGCATTTAGAGGCTTTGGTAGAGTGTTTTTGGTCCATCCAAGGATCCTTAACTGATATTTAAGTTTATTTCATTGTATAGATAGATAGTGAAAATCATCATTAATGTCTAAAAGCAATTTTGAAAAGACATTTGGGTAGTCACTTGTATTTGTTTCATCTACTCTTTTGGAGAATGGTGGTGTACCAACAAATGCAAGTCCAACATCCCTGTTAAATGAGGCCACTCATGTTATAAGTTGTGGTTATGAAGATAAAATTGAATGGGGAAAAGATGTAAAGCACATTCACAAATTTGCTATTTGTTTTTGAGCTTTGCATTTGTTTGTATCTTCCAAAATGATTTCCAAGGTCGTCACTATGTGATAACTTGATGGTATTTTCCCTTATTAGTCCTTGCCCTTAAGGCAACAAGGACTATTGTAAATGACTTGTCATTTTTTCAATAGTCATGCACGTAAAACAATACATTTAACCCAAAGTTTTAACATCAAACACTTTTTATAGACTTATCAAATTCTTACAACATTTTTTTTAACCAATCAAATAATTTGAGGTCTTATTTGGCCTCTTTCCGAGGCAAAACCAAATTATCTTACTGCTTTCCTAAAGTTTAAGTTAGAAAATATTGAAATACTTGATATACCGAGCATGAGGTCTACTAATGCTACGGATTTTATAGCATTAGTTTGATAACATTATTTATCACAAGTCATTTTCATACAATGAATTTATATCACTTTAGCTAAGTTTGTTAAATGTTAGTTAAATTGTTTACACATTGCAACTTTCTATATGCTAGCATGCCGGCCATGTGTTGCACCTCCTTGCTACACTTCAACTAGAGAGTGTGGTAGTGAGCAACCAAGATGTTGTGTATTGCACCACCTTGCTACACTTCAACTGGATAGTGTGGTAGTGAGCAACAAAGCTTCCTTTCAGGGAGAGCATGGTAGCGAGCAACAAGCTACCTTTCAGGTTCTTGCTCTTCCTTGCTTTACAAAGACTTCTTGGATTCTCTTCTTCTTCCTCCCCATTTCTCTTCTTCTTCCCATGGCCTGAACCAAAGTCCTCCATGATTCTCTTCTTTTGGTGGCGTGTGATAAGAACTAGATCTTGTTTGGAAGGTGCCCGGGAAATATGATGCCATTGCATTGTGTCGCCATTGCATTATGTGCTTAACTTCTGCAAAATAGCTGGTGAGTTTCTTGAAAAACAAATTACACCCTACTTGAGTTTACCTTTCTTTAAAAAAATTACACCCTATTTACTTGAGTTTACCTTTCTTTACCTTCCCTCCTGCAGGCATGTACACTCTGGGAGATTCTGACCAGATGTTGCCTTAATAGGGGTGGCTTGTACCTCTATTTATTTTAATTTTGAATTCTCAATGTGTCATGAGTTCATGTATTCATAAGTTGATACACGCGACTTAGGAGGCATGGAAAGTTATACCTATATTCTCTTCATTTCAGCGTCTACTTTTATTTTTTGATTACTTTCCCAAGCTTGAATTTTGATTTCTTCACGTTTATACCTACAAAGGGAGAAATATACAATACCATTCAAACCAAAATAGGTATGTCACACATAATCAAGAATAATACCATTCAAACCAAAATAGGTATGTCACACATAATCAAGAATATTATCAGAAAAAACAATCTCTATCTTAGTGAATGTACTAGTCACCAGTATACATAAACACATGATTCACTCTATATGTGTAACAATAGTTATCTTCAAACTGAAGAAACTTCCACTAACATGCTAGAATGTAACCAATCCCCCAACATTATACCATATTGTTTTATGGTCATTCTCTATGACATGCAGTGCTACAAAAATAAATGTGCATATACCAGAATAAAAACAGGGCATAAAAAAGCGTGTTCCAAAGGTGAAGAATAATTTTGAAAATGTTAAAATCGAGATTGCTCTTCATGAATCAAAGTTGTTTAAATTTTACAAATGCTAAAGTTTCATTTTTTGGAAAATGAATGCATATCCCTTATTTTAGTAGAACATGGAAAAATATTTTTGTTTTGAGAAAGCATGAAGAAAAGAGACTTGAAAATGGTTTGAAAGGTTGAGAAATAACATGGTTGCAATTAGGCCAAATAGACATGATATTTAAATCTATACTCCAAAAAACCATATCCTTTGCTCTGTCGTGCTGCATTGCATAAAACTTGAAAAAAGGCCAAGCATCTGTAAAATCCCACATCATACCGTGAAATAAATAAATAATTGTTCTTTTAACTTTCAACATCGTATCTCTCAATAATACAACTTAACATAATTAATAGGTACAAGACTCAGACAAACTCAAGATTAGAATAGAACTTACAAAATCTATTTCAACTGTTTTATGTTGTTCAAACATTTTTCTCAGCAGTGCATCATCGATGTCAGGAGTGAGATTCCCAATGAAGAGAAATGAATCAGAATGAAATGCTTCAATGAGCAATGCTCGATCACCAAGTTGTGCATTATGAAGCTTCTTTCCAAACTCAGTAAAGAGTGGTGTAAGCTCCTACAAATTCACATAGTCATTCAATGAACCATGAAGATGGTAAGAATTCTATCAAACACAACTCAAAAACCCTATAAAGAACATGCAATACTTTTGTATTCCAAATATGGAGATCAACATCACATAAAAGAGTGCATATCACTAGACAAAAACATTAACCTGTCCCTCTAGAATATACAATATCAGCTATGGTGATAAAACCAATCAAGCTAAATGCAATTTTCTTGACCAATTTGGAGCATGCTAACTCTACTTGTGGTTGGATTACATGTTTAACCCAACCACAACAAAAAGAGCAGTAGGCGTGTATTCATACTGCACACTAGAAAGACACAATCCAATCTTAGACAAGCACTAGGTGATACTGGTTGCATATTTTGGTGCCTCTTGTAGTCCTTCTAGGCATTGGTGTAGGCACACCTGAAATTCACACCAAAAAACTTCATATTAATCTTTGCTCGACCCTCCATTAAACATCACCTCTCTATAGAGATGATGATCCCACCCCCACAACTTGGCTTCCTGAAGCACAAAATTCTTAAACTTAATAAGAACAATCAATCAAACTACGGAACAAGTTAATTTCAACACAGAGTGGTTAAGAGTCAAGATTCAATCCATCCACAGGATGATCCAGGTGGATATTGGTGTCCATCCACCTGTTCCAAATTCCAACTGGCTCATCTTGACAGTTTTAATTTCAACATGTTTCTCTGTAATGGGGACATTTCTTTGTAATTGTGGGTTCTGCACTTCTGGTGATGTTCTGAAACCCTACACAACATCCAGGTGGATATTGGTGGCTGCCCACCTATTCCAACTGGATTATTTTGGAAGTTTTCATGTCAGTACATCTTTCTATACTTCCAGGGTCGTTTTGGGGCCATGATTAGTGTTTTATTGGCTTGCCACAGTTAAAATATATACAAAGTCAGAGTTTGACGACATAGGGCGTATTTCTCGAAAATACCTTTCCAACGGGATATCACATGCCTAAAACAGAGATCGTATGCAAAAGTTACGACCTCAGGAAGTTAATGTACTAACTTACCCCAACATGGCCCACATGACTTTTGGGGCTTCATCTCCTAGGGTTAGGTTTTTGGATGTCTATGGTTTTGGCATTCATGTTTATCATAAAAATTCCTTCAGAGTCTCATTGTACTCATCTTCTTGTGAATGAGCATAGTTGTCACATCTCTTCTCAGAGATAAAGTTGTCACCATTTTAGTGAGTCTTACACTTTGTATTTTTACTGTCTTTGTACATTTCTTTCATTAATAGAAATAATGTATTTTTGTATTTCTCTGTTTCTGGAAATTTTTATTTCATTGTAATATATTTGCTTTCATTTTGTTCCGAAAATAATCTGGATTAGTGGTATCAGAGGAGGCTGCTCTTGATCGTTTTTCGGTGCATGTCCCCTATGAGGTCCGAGTATAGAAAGTTGGGTCTCAAGCTTGTCTCTCTTGAGGAAAATTGCTCTTGCACACCCAAGAAACTCATTATGGTGGCATAAAATAAAAATGGCAAAGCAGAAGATTCTATTAACCCGTTGCTTGAGCAAGATCTCGTGCGACAGAGGGACAAAATGATGGAGAATTTTTCCCACATCCTTCAACGCTTGTAGATAGAAACATGCACATATTCATCAAGCAGCTAATTTAGAGGAACCTCTCCCTTAAAGGTACAAGTTAATTTTGATATTCCCATATTTGAAGGTCAGATAGATGCAAATGCCTTAGAACAATGGTTAAATCTGCTAGAAGGTTATTTGTCTGTTCACAATTTTTCCGATAGGGAAAAGATCACCTCCGCACTCCTCAAGGCTCTCCCCCATGTCAAAAATTGGTGAGAAACTTATTGGGAGAAAAGTTCCACAGAGGAATATGGAATATATGGGGCCAAGCCCACTTGGGATTTTTTTGTGGATGCGATCAAGGAACAATAATACCCCATTGATAACTATGAAGACCAATACATTAGATAAACCACACTGTGGCAAGAGAAGATCCAAACAGTGTGGGAGTTCACAAACACTTTCCATACCTTGTGAACCAAGCTGGGTATCAAAGACTTCGAGCGACATCTAGTTCTGAAATACCATTGGGCTCTGCATAGGTACATCCAAACTGAAATAGATTTCCTAAACATATAATAATTGTTAGCTTCCTATCGATATGTTGTCAAAATCTAGTAGAAATTTAGGCACAAAACAAATGGGAGTTTGGGTCTGCAAATCTGCAACAACCAAAGCATGGTAAAGATGACCCTAACCAACAACCTCCTAACAACCAGTCCAAGACACACAAAAATAAGGGTAAAGGAAAGACGAAGAATGACACTGAAAAGTGGTGCGAATTCCACAAAATCCCCTGGCACAACACTGATGAATGTCGCTCAAAACAGTCATTGGTGGGCGAGCTCAAAGACAAGGATCCAAACCTTGATTCATAATCTGATCTAGAAAATATTGAAAATAGAAAAATCATCGACGCAGACCCCACTGTTATTATCGCGACTGCAACAATTCAACCAGAAGAACCAGTAGATCCTGAAGAGGGGGATCACATCTTCCATTCATATATGTGGGTGAAGGGGACCCCATTGCATCTCATTATTGATAGCAGAAACTAGAATAACCTCATCTCATCTGAGGTCATAAAAAATTTGGGGTTGTCGACAACACCACACCCACAACCATACAACATCAAGTGGCTTCACCAGGGACGAGATCTCCGTTTTAGCCAACAATACCACCTGTCCTATGGCATCCAACCCTTCAAGGATGAGGTAGTGTGTGATGTTTCCCCTCTTGATGTATGCGATTTTGTTTTGGGCCGACCATATATGTGGCAATGTCATTTTGTTTATGAGTATTGACCCCGTAGTGTCATTATTACTCTGGGGGTCAGCTCTACATGATACCAGAGATATTTCCGACTACTGTTACACCAAAACAGTTCCGCAAGGTAATATCTCATACTGCAAAATTCATCCTCTTCACACTCTTTTCAAAGGATACATAGAAGGCCAATACAACCACTGCAACTATTGCAGAATATATTGTTTCTTCACCTACAATGGTGCCTATACAATGCTCCATCAAACCTAGAGACAACAGTGATCCAGATTTTATGAGCAGAATGAAATGAATACAGATTATTAAAATATGCTTAACACAAAATAACAGAGATACAATAAAACTGGTTTTCTATTCAATAAGGAAATACGTCGAAACTGTAAAATGCAGCGAAAAACAAGCTTGTTGGAATAGTGACGGCTTATCTTTGAGAAGAGATGTGATGACTGATCTCATTCGCAAGAAGATGGTTACAATGAGGCTTTGAAGGCCTTTTACAATAAACAAGAATGTCAAAAACCCTAGACATCCAAAAACCTAACCCTAGGAGATGAAGCGCCAAAAGTCATGTGGGCCCCGTTTGGGTAAGTTAGTACATCAACTTCCTGGGATTGTAACTTTTGCATACGATCTCTGTTTTAGGGGCATGATAGCCAGTTGGAAAGGTCTAACCGAGAAGAACAATATTTGACTAGCCCAGGTCAGTACATGTTACAATTACCTGGGCCCCAAATCCCCAAGAAACGTCGTTTAGGGCCTCAAAACGGCCCTGGAAGTTTGGAACCCGAAAAACCGCCAAGGTGGAAAACTATTTTTCGAGCCAGTGGAATAGGTGGGTGGCCACCGATATCCACCCAGATCAATCCTCCCTCCTTAGGAAAAAATAGTCTCCATTTCCTTGATTTCCCCCATTAGATGAGGAAATTTTGTTGAATTTGGCCCCGGGTGAGCCACTTGCCTTGGTGCAGGAGCTGCCCTGCTTTGACGACTCGATAAAGATGGATCCTTTGTTGTCAAGTGCCATTGATATGTGTGTCCACAATATGATCATTGGATGCCTGTTGCATGCATTCATGGTTGAGCTCTATTGGTTTCAACTGCTCTGCTATCTCTGAGGTGTCCAATAATGGTCGGAAGTATGGTTGAAGGAGAGCCACATTGAAGACTAGATGCAAACCAAGGAAGGGGGGAATGTTGAGCTCAAAATCATTGTCACCCACAACCATATTGATGGTGTATGACCCATAATGGAGTGGGTGAAGCTTCCGATGGGGCCCTGTAAGACGTTCTTTCTGCAAATGCAACCAAACTTTTTCGCCCACCTGAAACTTATGTGGCACCCGATGTTGATCATGGCGTTGTTTGTACTTGGGATTAGACTTTTGTAGAATATCCTGAACCTGCTGGTGGATGTGATGGATCCGCTCAATGAATCGGGTGGCTTTGTCAGCTTCTGGTGGAGCAGGGGACGAGTCTGCCGAGGTGGTCTCCAAGGGTAGTGCAACATTCATGGGGCCCAATGGTTGGAATCCCAACCCCACCTGAAAGGGGTTGTGGCTAGTTAAGCTATGCAGGGCTCAATTATAGCTATGTTAGACACAGGGAAGAATATCATCCCATGTGAGGGGGTGTTTTGAATTGTACATGCACAATATATGTACGACCATCCGATTGACAACCTCATTTTGGCCATCTGTCTTGGGGTGGAAGGCAGTGGATTTAGTGAGCTTGGTATCCAACAGTGACCAGAGGCTCGACCAAAATGAGCTGAGGAACCAAATGTCATGGTTTGAGATAATGGTTCGTGGGATCCCAAAATGTACCCATACTCGTTCAAAGAAGAGCTTAGCAATGACTTCTGCTATGATGTTATTCTAACAGGCGGCTAGAATTGCCATCTTGGAAAAGCGATCAACAACCACAAAAACACAGTCATTTCCCCTCTTGGTGGACGGGAGGCTCGACATGTAGTCCATTGAGATGGATTCCCACTACCTATTAGTAGTAGGAAGATGGATGTACAAGCCATGTTAGTGGTTGATTTGGCAATAACATAGGCGGTGTAGGACCTGATATACTTGACGCCATCTTGTCAAAGTTTCATCTAGTAGAAATGTTTCTGAAGCACTACCACTGTTTTTTCGATGCCAAAGTGTTATGCCACTCAGTTTTAGTGAGCTTCCCAAATCATCTTTTCACACTCTGTTGATGGAACGTAGAGATGGACTAGACAACACAACAACCCGTTCTAAAGATGGAAATTAGCAACCACTAAGCTGGTGCCCAACATTTGGTAGGTGGTGGAGAAGTCAAGGTCTGTCTCGTAGAGGTGGGGCCATCCGTAGGTCTTGTGACCGCAAGAGTCTATCACTATGGTGAGTGTCGTGACTAGAGGTCAGTTGAGGCAGTCAACAACTTGGTTGGTACTTCTTGTTTTATACTTGATGTTGAGGTGGAACTGTTGTAAGTATGTTGACCACTTTTGATGGTGGTCATTCTACAATTTTCCTTGGGTATGCATGAACTATAGTGTCTTGTGATCAGTGTGGATGTCTGTCTCTTTCCCAAGAATGTAATGTCTCCACTAGCAGTAAGCTTGCATAATGGAGTGCATTTCTTGTTGTAAGTAAGGTACTTATGAACAACATATGATAGTGTCTCACTATGATATGCCACAGGGTGGCCGTGTTGAGTGAGAATGACGCCCACAACATAGTCTGAAGCATCTGTCTCGATCTCAAAGGGATGTTGCAGGTCCAATAATGAAAGTAACAGGGATGAGCACAAACTCTTCTTCAAGTCATCGAAGGCTTGTTGTTGGGATAGGGCCCACACAAAGTTTTCCTTACCACCACCCCTGGTTACTTTGCTAAGGGCCCATGCGATATGAGGGAATCCTAGCACGAACCTGGGATATAAATTGGCGAGGCCCAAGAAGCTCCGAAGTTCAGTGAATGTGGTTGGGGCTGGCCAGTCATGGATTCCCTGTATCTTGGATGGATCCACATGCACACCATGCTGATCAATGATGTAGCCAAAGTAATGGACCATGTCCATGCCGAAGGAGCATTTTTCCAAGTTTGCATATAGTTTATGTTGTCGCAGGGTGTGCAGAACCTATTGAATATGCTGCAAGTGTTTTGCCCAAGTCTCTTTGTAGATGAGGATGTAATCCAGATACACCACTACAAATGTATTGGTGAAAGGTCATAGGATATCGTCCATCATCCTCATAAAATTTGTTGGATCATTTTTCAAACCAATGGGCATGACCAACCATTCAAAAAGACTTTCTTTTGACTTGAAGGCAGTATTCCATACATCTGTCTGTTCTATTGGGACCTGGTGGTAGCGAGAATTTAGATCAATATTACTGAAGTATTTGGCCCCCGTGAGCTGATCAAAGAGGTCGTCGATTCGGGGAATCGAGTACTGGTTTTAGACTGTAATTTTATTCAGGGCCCAATAATCAATGTAGAGTCGCTAGGTCCTATCTTTCTTCTGTACCAACATGATTGGGCTCCCACAAGGCGATGCGATGGGAAAAATGTGCTCCATTGTGGAGCAGTTCTTGGACCTAGCTCTTGATCTCCTCGTTTTCTAACAGAGAGCGGAAGTAGACTGTCCCATTGGGTAGCGGTGCGCCTAGGGTCAGATTGATGGGATGATTGACCTGGCAGTGCAGAGGTACCCCGATAGGAGAGGAGAAGATATCTGAGTATTCTTCCACGACCTTATCCACTTTCTTCTGTTGTGTGGAGAGATCGACCGCAGAGACCCTAGATGTGTTTGTGATCTTTCACTCACTCTGAGAGCGAATCACGAAGAAGTCAAATTTCCTGGTCTAAGAGATGACCTTCCTACATTTCTTCGAAGAGATCAAGGAAATAGCACTAGGAGGGACTTCCTCGGGTATCCTGTACAATTTATTGTTCAAAGTAATAATAACACTACGATGCCTAGACTCATATACATCATGATGTTTCCATAAACAAGGTTGGCCCAAAAGAACATTACAAACTTCGAGAGGATAAACATCACACAATACCTCGTCTTTGAAGGGCTTGATGTCATATGACAGTCGACATTGTTGGCTAATGCGAAGATCTCTTCCTTGGTGGAGCCATCTAATGGTGTAGGGTTGTGGGTGTGGCATTGTCGGCAGGGCCAACCACTTGACAACCTCTGTTGAGATGAGGTTCTTCTGGCTACCTCTATCAATGATGAAGTGTAGCAGGGTGCCTTTTACCCACATATATGAATGGAAGAGGCACTCTCCTTCTTCTGGCTCGTCTAGTTCACCAGGATGGAACTTGGTGGTAGAAACAGTGGCACTAGGTTTTGTGTCAATGATTTGTCTTCCCTTTTCTGGTTCTGACTCAGAGTTAGAACCCGCATCTGATTCAGAGGCTTTCACTTCGACCACCAATGAATTCTTTGAGTGGTAGTCAGCAGTGTTATGCCAATGGATCTTATGGAAGTCACACCACTTCCCGGTATCTTTCTTTGTCTTTCCGGTGTCCTTCTTTTCTTGCGGATTAGACTGGTTGTCCTGATACTGTCCATATTTTCTTTGTCCTTTGTTCTATGGGTTGGGGCCGCCCTTTCCTGGCTTTTGCTGTGAGGGGTTCCCATGCCCAAATTACCGCGTATTTTGTTTGAGCTTCTGCTCGATTTTGACGACATATCGGTAGGCCGCACCCAAGGACAAGATGTCCAGAAATTCCATTTCAGTCTGGATGTATCTATGTAGATCACCGCGATACTTGAGCACCAGATGTCACTCTGAATCTTTGATACCCAGCTTGGTGTGCAAGGTATGGAATATATTTGTGAACTCTGGAACTGTTTGGTCTCTTTCTTGTCGTAGTGTGGTCCATTTGGTATACAAGTCGTCATAACTTACGACAAGGTAGTATTGTTCCTTAATAAAATCCCTAAAGGATTCCCAGGTGACCGTGACTGTAAATAATGAGGGTTCCTTTGTTTCCTTTTTCTCATAGAAAATTTCTCACCAATCTTTGACATGGGGAACGACTTTGAGGAGCACAAAAGTAATATTTTCTCTATTAGAAAAGTTATGGACAAAAAAATACCTTTCTAGTAGATTCAACCACTTGTCTACAACATATGTGTTTCTCTGACCTTCAAATATAGGAATATTGAAGTTGATTTGTACCTTGAAGGGGGTGACACCTCAACTTGAGGAAGATGTGTCGCCTGTTGGTAGCCGCCGAAGGATTTGCGCGAAACTATCCATCATCTCGTTCCTCTGTTGCGTGAGGGATTCCTCAAGCAACATTTTGAAAGGATCTCTTGTCCCATAATATTTATTTTCTCTCTTCATGAGAGGTCGTTTGGGCGTGCGAGAGATTTTTCCCTCAAGAGAAACAAGCTTGAGACCCAATTCTTTGTATCCTGACCTCGTTGGGGACATGCAATAAGACGACAAGGAGTAGAATGAAATGAATATAGATTATTAAAATATGATTAACAAAAAATAACATAGATACAATAAAATTGGTTTTCTATTCAATAAGGAAAAAAGATGAAACTGTAAAATGCAGCGGAAAACAAGCTTGCTGGAATGGTGGCAGTTTATCTCTGAGAAGAGATGTGACGACTGTGCTCATTTGCAAGAATATTGTTACAATCAGTCTCTGAAGGCCTTTTACAATAAACAGGAATGTCAAAAACCCTAGACATCGAAAAACCTAAACCTAGGAGATGAAGCGCCAAAAGTCATGTGGGCCCTGTTTGGGTAAGTTAGTACATCAACATCCTGAGGTCGTAACTTTTTCATACGATCTCCGTTTTAGGTGCACAATAGTCTGTTGAAAAGGCCTAACCGAGAAGAAAAATTTTCAACTAGCTCAACTTGCTGCTTATGGGCCTCAAATCCCCAAAAAACATCGTTTAGGGCCTCAAAACGGCCCCAAAAGTTTGGAACTTGAAAAACTGCCGAAAAACTGCAAAAATGGAAAACTGTTTTTTGAGCCAGTGGAATAGGTGGGTGGCCACCGATATCCACCTAGATAAAATGGGTTGGTGGAACAAATTCAATCCTGCCAGCAACAGGTTCGTTATAGCCTTCCACTAACCAAGCAACACAACTTCTCCAACAAGGCACACAACTCACCAAGATTTAGATTCTTTCCCCTCTTCCTCGGGCACTCAACTCAATGGAGACCATTGCTTCCTAAGGGGGGTTGGATTGATCTAGGTGGATATTGTTGGCCATCCACCTATTCCAAATTCCAACTATCTCATCTTGATAGTTTTCAGTTTAGCAAGTTTCTTTGTAATGGGGAAATTTCTCTGTAATTGCGGGTTCTGCACTTTCGGGGCTGTCCTAAAGCCCTACACAACATCCAGGTGGATTTTTGTGGCTTCCCACTTATTCCAAACGACTTATTTTGGAAGTTTTCATGTCAGTACATATTTATGTATTTCCAGGGCCGTTTTGGGGCCCTAAACAATGTTTTCTTGGCTTGCCATAGTCAAACTATAGACAGAGTTAGAGTTTGATGGCATATTGTGTAGTTCTGGAAAAGACATTTCCAATGGGCTATCACATGCCTAAAACATATATTGTATGCAAAAGTTACGACCCTATGAAGTTAATGTACTAACTTACCCCAACGGGGCCCACATGACTTTTGGCACTTCATCTCCCAGGGTTAGGTTTTTGGATGTCTACGGTTTTGGCATTCATGTTTATCATAGAAAGGCCTTCAGAGCCTCATTGTACTCATCTTCTTGCGAATGAGCATATCCATCACATCTCTTCTCAGAGATAAAGCTGCCACCATTCTAGCAAGTCTTACACTCTGTATTTTTACAGTCTCTGTACATTTATTTCATTAATAGAAATCATGTATTGATGTATTTCTCTGTTTCTGGCAATTTTTATGTGTATTTCATTGTAATATCTCTACTATCATTTCGTTCTGAAAATAATCTGGATCACATGACTAGCATTAGTGGAAAATACAGAATAGGGATTGAACCTTGGTCATGAACCACAAGCCAAGTGTAGACTGATGCATGCTTGGAAAGGACAAGATAGGGATTAAACTCGAGTCATGAGCCACAAGCCAAGTGTAGATCGATCCATGCACAAGATCCATGAAAAATGCATGCGAGCATGTGAACCAAGTTGACACCACTACTATCATCTATAAGCTCATCATTCAATATTTGTTATTTAATGTGGCTCATTGTTCAATAATTGTTATTTAATGTTTTGAACTTTTATACTTTAAAATATCCGATGGTGTCGAGGCTTTGATGTGGTGCACCTGTGTTGTGGATTTGATGTCTTTTTCTACCTTTGCATCCTTAACTGTGTTGTAGTTCCCTTGCATCAATGGTCATCGGTTTTTTCATCTTCCTCTGCTTATTCATCCTCAGCAACAATCCCATTAGTGTTTCCATTAATCAAATGTTGAGTCTAGTTAATTGTTTTGAGATTGTGACAAACAATGGACTTCTTTGAAATATTAAAATTTTCCTTGTGGATTTTTGAGCATGGATTCAAAGCTCAATGGCATAATATTGGAGTAGTACTTGAAATTATTTCATTTCCATTACAAGGAATGCATCAAATTTAGTGATGTATTAATTAACTTCTTAAAAGTTATTGCATTTGCAAGAGCACAACTGATACAACACTACCACTGAAATATTCTCCTAGTTGTTGAAAGACACAATGCAAAGAATTGGTTTCTTAGTTAGCAACATTTAAACATTTACATTCTCCTAGTTGATGAAAGAAACAATGCAAAGAATTGGATTCTTTGTTAGCAACATTTACATTCTATGTAATCTTACACTATTTTCTTGTTAAATCACGTTTTCAACAAGTCTCTCTTGAGAAAACATATATGATTTTCTTTATAAGATTAAATTATTTTGAGATATGATGAATAAGCACGAACTTAAGAGAATATATCATACAACTTACTAGGTCATATATATGGTTGTGTTATTCTATGTCAAAACCGTGTCCTCTGCACAATAGCCACGTAATGTGATCATATTCTTTGTCTTGGAGAAGGTTGAGGATGCATGCTCACTGGCCTACTACTATAGACCCGATTCTATGAGAAATCAATATTGTGCATACACTCTTTCAATAGTTTTTTATGGTGGCTCAAATGCATTAGGCTAATGAGTTGTTCTCCACCTCCTCTGTGCAATTGACAGGGATTTGATGCCCTTTGCAGCTCCCCTTATTTACCTTGATTGTGTACACAAGTATTTACCTCAAACCAAGAAACTATTAGTAGAAAATAATCCGCAAATGTTCATGAACCTACATTAATAGGAGTTCTACATGCCTCAAAAAATTTACCTAAATATTTATGCAACTTTTTCAAGTCATCAAACCAAACCACACTATTTCTTGTAGTCATGACTCAAATGTAGTAAGTACATCCTACACCAAGGCATTAGAACATGTCACATTGTTTTGCACCAAAATTGTTTATCTCTATAAATATATAACACATTTGGCATGCTTACTAAAAGCCATAAAAATTCAATTCATCTCCAACGAAAGATGTTTTTGACACACTTATTGTCTTTTCAAAACCTAGTATGTATTGTGATTACCTTATAGCCTCCAATGTTTTTTTTAAACCAAAATATAATTTGTATTCATTCAAAAGGAGGTTGCGCCAAAGAAATCAACATATTACTGATCTAGGTGGATATCGGTGGCCACCCACCTTTTCCAAATGGCTCAAAATGACTTTCTGGCAATTTTGGCAATTTACTATTTTTAGCAGGTTTTAACTTCCGGGGCCATTTTGAGGGCCCAAATGAAGGTTTTTAGAGATATAGGTTCTCAATTATAGCCAAAGGCATGATTGAGCCCCCAAAATGAATCTCCTCGACGATACCTTTCCAACGAGCTATCACACGCCTAAAACAGAGATTGTATGCAAAAGTTACGACCCCGGGAAGTTGATGTACTCACTTACCCAAACGGGGCCCACATGAATTTTGGCGCTTCATCTCCTAGGGTTAGGTTTTTGGATGTTTAGGACTTTTGGCATTCCCATTTATTGTAAAAAGGCCTTCAGAGCCTCATTGTAATCATCTTCTTGCGAATGCGAGTAGCCATCACATCTCTTCTCAGAGATACGCTGCCACCATTCTAGCGAGTCTTTCACTCTGTATTTTTTACAGTCTCTGTACATTTCTCTGATTAATAGAAATCGTGTATTACTGTATATCTGTGTTTATGGTTGCATCTCTGATACATTTCTAGTATATTATTGAATATCTGCAATATCTCTATGCATTTCTTTATTATATCTCCGCTCTCATTTCGTGCCGAAAATAATCCGGATCAGTGGTATCAGAGCAGGCTGCTCTTGATCATTTTTTTCAGTGCATGTCCCCGACGAGGTCCGAGTATAGAAAGTTGGGTCTTGAGCTTGTCTCTCTTGAAGACAATCGCTCTAGCACACCCAAGAAACCCTCAATGGAGAAAGAAAATAAAAACGACAGAGCAGACGATCCTATCAATTTGTTGCTTGAGCAAGCTCTCACGCGACAGAGGGACGAAATGATGGAGAATTTCACACACATCCTTCAACGCCTGCCGATAGCATCAGGAGCATCTTCATTAAGCGGACACTTTGGAGGCACCTCGCCTTTCAAGGTACAAGTTAATTTTGATATTCCTGTATTTGAAATACAGATAGATGCAGAAGCCCTAGAAAAATGGTTAACTCTGTTGGAAGGTTATTTCTCTGTTCACAATTTTTTCGACAAAGAAAATATCACCTTTGCACTCCTTAAAGCTCTCCCTCATGTCAAACATTGGTGGGAAACTTACTGGGAGAAAAGTTCCGTAGAGGAGTCTGGAATATATGGGGCCGATCCCACTTGCGATTGTTTTGTGGATGTGGTAAAAGAACAATATTACCCTGTTGGCAACTATGAGGACCAGTACATGAGATGGACCACACTGCGGCAAGAGAGGGGCCAAGCAGTTTCAGAGTTCACCAATACCTTCCATACCTTGCGCACCAAGCTGGGTATCAAGACTCCGAGCGACATTTGGTTCAGAAATACTGTGGGGCTCTACACAGATACATCCAAATTGAAATGGATTTTCTGGACATCTCATCACTCGGTGCTGCTTATCGATATGCTGTTAAAATTGAGCAGAAATTTAAGCACCAGAACAAACGGGAATTCGGGTCTGCAAATCCGCAACAACCAAAGTATGACAAAGACGGCCCGAACAAACAGTCTCCTGAAAACCAGTCCAAGACACATGAAAAGAAGAGTCACGGGAAGATAAAGAAGGACACCGGAAAATGGTGCGAGTTCCACAAAATACCTTGGCACAACACCGATGAATGTCGCTCAAAACAGTCATTGGTGGCCGAGATCAAAGACAAGGAGCCAAACCTTGATTCAGAATCTGATTCTGAAAATAATGGTAAAAGACAAATCATCGACGCAGACCTCACTGCTATTGTTGCGACCGCAACAATTCAACTAGAAGAACCAACAGATCCTGAAGAAGGGGAGTGTCTTTTTCATTCACAGATGTGGGTGAAGGGGACCCCGCTGCATTTTATTGTTGATAGCGGAATCCAAAAGAACCTCATCTCAGCAGAGGTTGTCAAACAGTTGGGATTGTCGACAACACCACACCCGTTGCCATACAACATTGGGTGGCTTCACCAAGGACGAGATCTCCGTGTCATCCACCAGTGTCGATTATCATACGGCATCCAACCCTTCAAGGATGAGGTATTATGTGATGTTTCCCCACTCGATGTCTGTGATGTGCTCTTGAGCCAACCATATATGTGGAGACGCCATGCTATTTATGAGTCTTGACCCCATAGTGTCATTGTTACTTTGGGGGGCCATCTCTACAGAATACCAGAGGTAGTTCTGAATACTGTTCAACCTAAAAAGTGTCGCAAGGTAGTATCTCATACTGAAAAATTCAGCTTCTTCACAATCTGTTCAAAAGGAGAACAAAAGGACATTGCAACCACTACAGCCTTTCCCCAAGCACCTTCTATCCAACAGAAGCAGGTCGAAAAGGCTGCAGCAAAGTGCAAAGATTCCTTCTGCACATCGTCCTCTCATGTATCTCGACTTTTTGAGCAACCTCAACCGCAACAGGTTCGTGACAGATTTCCATAAACTGAGCACCACGACGTCTCCAGCAAGACAAGCAGCTCACCAAGATGAAGATTCAACAAATTATTTTCCCTCTCCCCCGGGAACTCAACACAATGGAGACCATTGCTTCCTAAGGAGGGAGGATTGATCCAGGTGGATATTGGTGGCCACCCACCTTTTCCAAATGGCTCAAAACAACTTTCTGGCAATTTTGGCAATTTACTATTTTTAGCAGGTTTTAACTTCCAGGGCCCAAATGAAGGTTTTTCGAGATCTAGGTTATCAATAATAGTCGAAGGCATGATTGAGCCCCCAAAATGAATCTCCTCGATGATACCTTTCCAATGAGATATCACACGCCTAAAATGGAGATCGTATGCAAAAGTTACGACCCCGAGAAGTTGATGTACTCACTTACCCAAACGGGGCCCACATGACTTTTGGCGCTTCATCTCCTAGGGTTAGGTTTTTGGATGTTTAGGACTTTTGGTATTCCCGTTTATTGTAAAAGGGCCTTCAGAGCCTCATTGTAATCATCTTCTTGCGAATGCGAGTAGCCGTCACATCTCTTCTCAGAGATATGCTGCCACCATTCTAGCGTGTCTTTCACTCTGTATTTTCTACAGTCTCTGTACATTTNTGGTTGCATCTCTGATACATTTCTGGTATATTATTGAATATCTGCAATATCTCTGTGCATTTCTTTATTATATCTCCGCTCTCATTTCATGCCGAAAATAATTCGGATCAATTACATACTGTTGGTTCATATAAATTTCAACAAGCTTGAGCATTTATTTGAGGTTACAAAAATAAGCTTACAACACATCAAGAGGTTGATGAAGGTTGTAATAGAACTAAATACATTCCATACTTTATAGCATGAGAAAATTTTGACAAATTTCTTACTTATCAAAATACAAAAATAATACATGTCTAGATTAGATTACGTGTAGGAATTCTTGTCACCACTGATAGTGCTTCTAAAGAATGTTTTTTCTTCTTTACTATTGTAATCTAAGATTCCTTTCTTTTCGATAAATTTAGTGTCACTCATTCCAATTCTATCTTGCATTTATCTGGAGGTTCTAATTGTTCTAGAATCTCCACATCTCCCACTTGGTCCTCCCATCTTACCTTCTGGGCCATATCTGGGGGAATAATAGATTCCTTTTTCACCAAATCCTATGGTACCAAATCTTGGTCTTTTTATGATCTTGGTCTTTTTATGCTCTTGGTCCAGATGTAGTGGAATGAAAGTTTCCCTTTTCACTAGATCATGTGATTCCACATCTTGCTCATTGGAAGGGATATCCCCAATTTCTTCTGGTTTTGATTTTGGCTCATCCATGATCAAGTCCAAGGCATTTGGCTCAACCTTTCTAATCATTTGATGTTCTTACTTGGCACCAACCCACGAGGTTGACTTGCATTGATGTTTCCTAGCTTTCCTTGGCTTTTTCAGGCAATGAGATGCCATATGTCATGTTTCAAAACAAACTATGCATCGAAAAGATACATTTTCATAATCTAAATTTTGAGACTAGGAGGAATTTTCACCTTTGAGGTTTGTTTATACTTAAAACTCTTTGCTAAAGTCAATTTCCACACATATTTGGGCATATGTGGTCATACTATAGCTTTTTGTTTCCTCACCTTCGTAGTGGAATTCCCCATGGGAATTTCCAATAGTTCAAAGAGAGGCTAAACCCCAAATATGCAAAGGAAAATTTGGAAGTCTGACCCAAACTGGAGCCAAGAAAAAGGTATATGTCAAAGGATCAAAGGAAGGGGTCTATGGTTTCATGCATCAACCATATTTTCCCCCAAACCATGGACTTAACTTTAAAAACAATTCCTTTTCTTTAGCAAGATCAAACATCACATTGAAAAACCCTTTTGCACGGGGGAAAATAAAAGCTTCTTCTTTAATCTCAAGTTGCTAGAAGTCTAAAATTCATTTGTGCAAGTCGACTAGCCACAACCACATACCATTGAAATGACATATCAACCAATTGAACTGTAGATGGTTTCATTAGGTACATAATCTTTCACAGAAGAAATAGAGATAGTCAGAGCCTCTTGAACCAACACACGATTAGAAGTCTGCACAACATCTCTAAAAGAGGCCTTACCTAGATTTCCAAAGGATGGAGGAGGGGAGAAGGCTCCCATAGAATGCATAGGGTCAACATTTAGATTCACATCATGGCCATTCAGGAAGGAGGGCATGACCTTCACAGAGGGAAACACCACCATTGATCCAGAACCGTTGAGGGAAGCACAACTGGGAGCAAGATCAACCACAACAACTGAAGAGCTGGAGAATGAAATAGAGGTTGAGGTGTCAATCATGCCAAGCCTAGCCACCAGGAAGGTCGAAGCTACTTGTGCGTGTAGCTAATACAACCTTCGATGTTAAGGAGGAAAATTAAACAGGGTTACTCATTTACGATAATCAATCATTTTTTAGTTCATAATTTGTCTTTCAGATTTGAAGTTGAGTGATATTAATTATACAACCTATATAGTACCTTAGGATTTATAAATTTTGAGTATAAAATTACTTATAAATTGGTAATTATAGATAATTGAGGAATAACACATTTTCTCTTTACCATTTTGTTATTTATGTTAAATTTATTTATTTAATAGGTGCAACAATAATTATTATTTATTTAATAGATGTAATTAAATAATGAAATATTTTTGTTTCTCTATTTTCCCCAAATTAGTGGGAATGTGAGATTCTTATGATTCTTATTAGAGACATTTCAAAGTTTTCTGGGTAGTACAAATGCCAAACCAAGATATTCCGTTTAAGGGGAGTTAAGTTGCAATAACCATTGATCGATTATGCTAGATACTAACCTAAAGACCATCATGCCTAATTTGATGGAGGATTTACAGATAAATTTGTAATTCGGGCATTTACAAGGATGTGGAATGGGAATTGTGTTGCCTTCTCTTTCTTGCAAATAATTAGTGGCGGATTTTGAGTCCTGTCCTACTATCAAACTAAGATACTTGTGAATTACCACTAATACCAATTAATAGATATAAAATAATTAAAAACCATTAAAAAAATTAAATAATTAAAAAAAATAAAAACATTAAAAGAAAATATTTTTATTGTCAACAATCTTCTTAATTTTAAAAAATTAAACATTAAAAAGAAAATAAATGACTCCAAAATTTCTATAAATGTTAACAAAGCATGCACTAAACATATCAACCTCCTCTTGAATTCAGAATTAATAAGTGAAACATCTACACACAAAATATTTGAATATACAGAACTTATATATAAACTAAATAGATCAACCTCCTCTAAAGTTGAGAATAATAGATGAAGCATTTACATATAAAATATTTAAATATATAAAATTTAGATTAAAACAATATTTATATAAATATTTAAATATACATATAAACTAAATAGATCAACCTCCTCTAAAGTTGAGAATTAATAGATGAAGCATCTACATATAAAATATTTAAATATATAAAACTTATATTAAAAAAATATTTATATAAATATTTAAATAATATCTTTGTCATATAAAATTTAAAATTTTCATGTTTCATCTATTAATTATAAAATATGTGAGCTTAATGGTTAAGAACATGTGTTTTTTCCTCAGAGGTTATAGGCGCAAGTTTAGAGGAGGGTAGGGTATGTACACCTCCGTTAACTTTAGCAGTTAAATTGTTGCACGGAGGGGAATTTAATGTCTCAAAAACAAGGAAATCTCATTCACCAATTTAATATTTAGCTTGGTGGTGACCTTAAAATTAGATTATTATTATTATAATAGGGACGAATGTAAGTGACTCACATCTTTCTTATAGATATATTTGCTAAGTTCTTTGCCACTTTGCATTAAAATTCACATCAATCCAAAGATGTAATGAGGAGGGTGCTTAAAATTGAGAGGATAATAAAATGGGTAAGTAATATAATTTTTATATTAAGTTGAATTATATATAATTTTTGTTATGTAAATTTTATTATTATTTAAATTAAAAACTATATAAATTTTTTAAATAGAATAAATAAATAATTTAAGTTTTTATATTAATATTATTTAAATATTTTTTCACTTAAGTAATTGCATATTTATAATATTTGAAAAGACAAGTTATGAATACTTTGTAGCAGAATAATAAATATCTCAACAAAATATTAAATATCAAATATCGAAATGATATATGAGAGTGATGAAAGTGTGGGGTTTGTCGTTTTTCGATGGGGGTCTCTGTAGTTTTTCATGCCCTCTGTAGCCGTTTATTATTCTTGTCTATAGGCACCAAAACCTAGGAGTAGTATTCCCTCCCTCGCTCATGTGCGATTACTATAAGTTGTAATGAGGGTGGTTCCCAGTGGTTGCTCCAGTCTGCTATGCAATCACTTGGGAGGTTTGGAGAAGGATTTGCAACGATCTTAATCCCTCNGATGGTTTTGAAATCCACATCATGGAGGATAGGTATATTGACTAGGTGGATTATGAGGTCAACCCTCATAAAGTGTGGGCTTTTGGACACCAACTGTAATACCCTAGAAGCACGGGCCTTAATGGGAAAATTTCTCTAGGGGAGGCGGGTGATTACTACCCTGACGTTGGCTCCTTGGTTTATGACGTTATGGCTTTGAGGAATGATCTCGCTCCCCCATTTCTTGTTTCACCTTCCCCATCTCTATCGACTCCCTTCCCATCTTCAGTTCATTTTCCCTCTGTGGGGATCTGTCCCTCTCTGTCACCTTTGTCTTCCCACGCTTTAACTTCTCCCCCATTTCCTCCTTCGACCTCTCATCAAGATTTTGGCTCTCAGATTGAGCCCAAGCCTTAGGCTCCTCGAAGAAAAAGGTGTATGTGAGAAAACTCAACCAAGGTAGAGATGGTGGTCGAAAAGGACATTCCAGTCGTAGAACTTTGAAAATTGGTGGGTAAAACCTTAGTTGAGCGGTTTGCAGGTAAGTATGTCAAGGATGACTCTTTAGCTCGATAGACGAAATATAGATAGGTCCTCATGCTCGGTTACATGCTAGTGTTTTACATATTAATTTGAAGATGGTTATGCTTCATCCTATGGTTGGAGGAGGACTGTGAGAAGATAAAGAGTTTATCTTGGAATTGAGGTCTTTCAGTGTTCTTTTTACATGACTAGTCGATGGAATTAAACCCTACTAGAGCCATAGTCACAGTGGTAAAGGTTTGGACAATTATCCCACAAATTCAATTGGCATTGTAGACTCAGGAAGCTCTTGCATCAATTGTCAACAAACTTGGCACCTACGCCAAACTCGATCCAGAATGGGAGTCAAAAATTGATCGTAGTTGGGGTTGGGTCCAAGTTGAAATTGACCTTAGAGATGGTCTGATTAGCAAGCTTGATCTGATCCATGGCTCTTTCATTTGGAAACAAAAGGTGCATTATTATAGACTCCCTTTCAGGTGTTATTGTTATTGTGAATTGGGGCACCTTCAAGCCTAGTGTCCTAGGATTCATTCTCTCGAGCACCCAAAGAATAAATTTGGAGAAAGAAGGATGTGATCTCTCTTCAGGATAAAATTGTGTCACCAAGTGGCATGGAGGAGTGAATAAAAAGTATCGGGGGTTCCCCCATATCCAGTGCGAAGGACTTGTAGGTCAACTTAGTAAAAACTTCTGGTAAGTCTCCTATGGTCACCCATTGTTCTCCTGGTTTTTTGTCTCTGGTTCTCCTTCCCTCTCCCCCCATGCTCCCTCTATTGACCCTTCTCTCTGTTAAGGTCCTAACCCGCACATAGGTAGATCAATGTATTCAGATGTAATAAAGGTCAATATTAATAAGACCTTTCAATAAAATAGAATAAGGCGGATGTAAGAAGACCTAATAGAAGCTTCCGCTTCTAGAAGGGTCTTCCTCTAGATGCTTCTCTTAATAGACATATTTAGTATAAATAAGGGTCGAGGGTATGAAAAACCCTAGCTTGGATATTATTGTAACAGAGCGCTGCCCGACTGGAGGTTGCCCCCTCGAAGAGGCCTGTGAACATTGCTATCTGATTCAAAGTGCTATTTCTGTTGCTATTTCGTATATCATTTCTGTGTATTGTGAAGATTATGCTGGATATTTTACTGTTGTTCTGTCATTTCTAGCATTTCATTTCTGTTCTGCATATTTTATATATCTGGTATCTTGCAAGTGGTATCAGAGCACTTTCCTTCGCAGAAATTGTGGGTATCTTTTTTCCAGGGTAGAGACGTATTCCGACGTCTTTAAGCCACAGAGATCTGTCATTACGTGCATAAACCCGCGGTTGAGGGATTCATACACACAGGAAATACAAGTGGTTCTTAAGCGCACGTCTGTTGGCCACCCTTGTAACCCCTGTTGGTACCCCTTCGAGTGGTAGCGCATCAGACAACACCTGTATACGGAACGGCCTAGATTTCCTGAAGCCCTATGTAGATAACCCTATCGGCCGCCGGACTGCTATAGTGTCACCGAGAACAGCACTCGGGAAGATACTCTCTAGTACCTAGGTAGTCGGGTAGTACGGCTAAGGGTATGGTCTATCCTCCTTAGTTAGTGCCCTGAGATATTGGGCCGAGTACTA
>ML804046.1:443461-459840 GCA_009831015.1 Picea engelmannii
GAAGGATCCATTTGGCTACAACCAGAAGCAGTTTTGGACCAGAGGGAGCGTCGCTTGCGTCAGAGAACCATCAAGGAAGTGCTAGTACAGTGGAAAGATATGACTCCAGCAGATGCCACTTGGGAACCAACTACCATTCTGCAACAGTTTCCACATCTCAAGCCTTGATGACAAGGCTTTTTTTAAGGGGGAGGACATGTTAATGTCCTAACCCGCACATAGGTAGATCAATGTATTCGGATGTAATAAAGGTTAATATTAATAAGACCTTTCAATAAAATAGAATAAGGAGGATGTAAGAAGACCTAATAGAAGCTTCCGCTTCTAGAAGGGTCTTCCTCTAGATGCTTCTCTTAATAGACATATTTAGTATAAATAAGGGTCGAGGGTATGAAAAACCCTAGCTTGGATATTATTGTAACAGAGCGCTGCTCGACTGGAGGTTGCCCCCTCGAAGAGGCCTGTGAACATTACTATCTGATTCAAAGTGCTATTTCTGTTTCTATTTCGTATATCATTTCTGTGTATTGTGAAGATTATGATGGATATTTTACTATTGTTCTGTCATTTCTAGCATTTCATTTCTGTTCTGCATATTTTATATATCTGGTATATTGCACTCTCTCCCCTCGGGTACCTCTCATTCCCCCTCCCCTCCATGTCTCACTATTTTGAAAGATGGCTTCGAAGAGGACTCTCCACTCCCGCTTTTCCCTCGTGAGTCTTTTTATCCTCCTTTGTCTCCCCCCACTTTTCCTATTGTTGAGATAGTGGCTCCCTCTCCCCCCTTCCCTTATTTGGTCCCTTCTTTTCCCACCCCATTCTTGGTTCCCCCTCCCTCCTTTATCCCTTTCCCCCTCACCCTTATCCCTCATGGAAAAGGTGTCCTCCCTGGAAATTTCTTTCCCCCCTCCAGCCCTCCACTCCTCCTAAAAAATCGTATTCAATGAGACCCCTCCCTAACAAAAAATAGGATATATCCCCCTTTGGTGGCATGGCTCTTGATCTTGGCTAGCCCAATTCTATGGGGAAGAAGTCGTTTCTTAAAAAATCTCAACGGAAATATGTTTTGGACATCAAGAAAGGAAAATATTCGACTATTTCTAGGGCCCTTGGAGCGAGGAAATCCCTAAAAAGGCCTTCCCCCTGATTGTCCTCTCCTTCAACGCTAGGGGTCTTGGGGGTGCTAAAAAAAGAATAATTCTCAAATGGTTCATTCAGAGCCACAACCTAGATGTGTTTCTTATTTAGGAAACAATGTGTGAAGGTTCCAAAGCCATTGATTTGTTGGAAAATTGGTGTAAAAATTGGTCATTATGTCCTACAGATGTCACAGACCAATCGGGTGGTATTCTGTTAGGATGGAATCAATCATGCAAATCTCTCTCCACTTCCTTTGGTTAATCTTCTATCTCTATGAAGTTGTAAGTAGAATGCATTGAATCCCCATTGAACATCATAAATGTCTACAGTCCTTATGTGGATCAGATCCCATTCTGGGAGGACTTGGCGACATCTAGTGCTTTGGATGAGTCTCATCCTGGGTAGGCGGAGATTTAAACTTCACTCTATCTCTTTGTGACACTCGAGTATCTACTCCTTTCCAATATCCTCAAAGTGACTTCTTTACTTCTTTCTCGAAGAAAATCCATCTCATAGATGTAGAACTTGTCAAGCCCGAGCCCAAGTGGAGGAATTTTTTTTTAAATGATGACGTTATTTCTAAAAGGATGGATAGATTTTTAGTGTCAAAATACCTGATGTCTTGCAGCCTAATGATGAAATCCTCAGTCTCCTCAGGATTACTATCAAACCGCGTACCAATCATTTTAAAGGTGCACCCCAGAGAAGAGAAGCCCCCGACCCCATTCAAGTTCAATCCTACGTGGTTGGTAGAGGATGAATTTTGAACCTTAGTGTCAGGTTCATAGGTCCATCTCTCTTCCTTGGAGTCCTTGACGCTCATGATGCAGTTTGTAGATAACATCTCCCGAGTCAAAAATCTCTAAAAAAAATGGTCGGTGCAGTTTTCTAATAAGTCTAAAGTAGCTTTGGAGGAGGTGGAAAGCTAGATCGTTGATATGAAGCTGGAGTTGGTTGAGTCTCCTCTCTCGACGAAGAATTTAAATTGGATGAGATCACTTGAAGAGGATATCCACTCCTTTTTAGATAAGGAGTAACAGACTTGGTGCCTCAAGAGTAGAGTCATTTGGATTAAACATGGTGACAACAATTCAAAGTTATTTCACCACTACACAAATTACAGGAATGTAAACACCCTATGAGAGATTGAACATCTGGATGGGATATTGGAATGGTCCTTCAAGGTTAAGGTAGAGGAAGGAATCAAATATTTCTCCTCTCTTTTCAAAGAACTGTAGGGTTTCTTGATACAAGAGATTCTGGAGGTTATATCAAAATTTCAACCAGTCTTTACAGAATATATGAATAGAGCTCTCGTCAATGAGGTGATAGAAGATGAGGTGCACAACACCATCTTCTCAATGAAACAAGGAAATATTCCTAGCCCAGATGGCCTGAGAGTGGAATTTTACATCATTTTCTATGATTTAATTAAGGAGGACCACTAAAGGTTGTGAGAGAGTCTCAAAGCTCTGAAAAAATGCTTGGATCCTTCAACTTAACATTCCTTGCTCTCATTCCCAAGTCTCAATCTGGTAAATCCTTTAGTGATTTTCATCCAATATCATGTTGCAATGTAATACACAAGATAGTTTCCAAGATCATCGTCCAACATCTCAAGCCTATGCTTAGTGAAGTAATATCATAGAACCATCCAGGTTCCTGAGCAATTGTCAAATCCATGACACAATTTCCATAGTTCAATAATCTCTTCACTGCATCAAGGTCTCCAATAAAGAAGTGATTTTTCTTAAACTTGACCTTTATAAGGCATACAATCAAGTGAGTTTGACTTTTATTCTTCTTGTGCATGGATCTCTTAGTAATCAACTGGATTATGGGGTGCATCTAGTCGACCTCTTTTAGATCTTTGATAAATAGTTCTCCCTCCAACTTCCTTAGAGCCTATCGTTGGTGAAGACGTGGATGTCCACTTTCCCCTTTCTTGTTCATGTTTCTCATTGAAGCCCCCAACATGATGCTGGAAGATGATAAAAGTTGTATATCATTCATAGGTATTAGAACCTCCCCAACCATGTCTATCTCTCATATTTTGTTTTTCGAAGATGTTCTTTACTTCTCTCATGTCTCCCTTCAAGATTTGCTCATTTTAAAAGGGATTTTGGATTTGTATTGTAAGGCCACAGGGATGCAAATTAATGAATAAAAATCTTGCCTCCTCTCTCACAACTTGTCTCCCCTAGTTTCACGTGGCATGCCTAACCTTTTTCCTTTTCCTTAGAAAGGTCCGAAGGAGGGATTTAAATATCTCGACTTTAATCTAAATCCTGATGGTTATTGATTTGTAGATTGGTTCTGGATGGTGAAGAAGGTGGAGGCCCATGTATCCATTTGGTTCAACTGTCTCCTTTCTCGGGGTGGTAGAATGTCTTTTCTCAAGTCGGTAATCGAGAGCATCCCAGTCTATTGGACCTCCATAGCGACTGTCCCTAAAGGGATCCTTCACAAACTTTGCAAGGCATGCATTCAGTTTCTTTGGTTTGACTCTCTGTAAGCTACCATATCTATTATAATCACCAAAAAAAGAAATATTGCAGAGAATAACAACAGAACAACACAATAGATGAAACCACAACACCAAAATAATACCTTTATTGATAGGAAACAATGTTCACTTTCATCTTCGAGAAGGAAACCTCCAACAAAGAAACGCTCTATTACAATAATTCTCAAGAAAACAATTCTCATGCCCTCTATTGCTATTTATACTAAATCTATCTATCCAAAAGAACAATCTAGAGGAAGATCATTCTAGAAGTGGAAGCTTCTATTAGGTCTTCTTACATTTGACTTATTCTTCCTTATTTCTAGGACTTATTAATATTGGAATTTATTACATGGAAACATATTATTCTACTTACGTGAGGGGTTATGGAGATTAGGTCCCTAACATGCCCTCCCCCTTAAAAACAACCTTTTCCTCAAGGCTTGAGATGAGGAAATTACTAGAGAATGGTCGATGGCTCCCAGGTGGCATCTACTGGAGTTGTATCTTTCCACTAGAATAACAATTCCTTTATGGTGCGCTAACAAAGACGATGCTCATGGTAGTCCAAAACTACTTGTGGTTGCAACTAGATGGAGCCTTCTTCATCCAAATCGATAAGGCTAGTTTGAGTTTGGCACTTAGTTCCAATCACCTTCTTTAAGCACGAGACATGAAAAAAAAGATGGAGCTTAGAATGACTGGGCAAAGCTAACTGATAGGCCACCTTTCCCATGCGCTTGAGAACTGTATAAGGACCATAAAATTTGGGCACCAGTTTTTGACAATGGTCGACCTTGAGTGAAGTTTTCTTATAAGGTTGTAGTCGAAGAAAAACCTAGTCTCCTTCATCAAATTGACGTTCGGAGTGACCTTGATTTGCTTGTTGCTTCATGCGATTCTGAGCCATGACCAAATTATCTTTGAGGGTACGGAGAATAGCCTCTCGAACTGTAAGTTTTTGGTCAACCACATGGACGTTCCAGACACCTGGAAAGTATGAGAGAACTGAAGGGGGATTTTTTCCATATACTGTTTCAAAAGGAGTCATGCGAGTAGTTGTATGGCAAGAAGTGTTGTACCACCATTCAACTAGTGGTAACCATTGAGCCCACTGATTTTTCCTTTTAGATGCAGAACACCTCAAATATGTTTCCAAACACTTGTTGACAACTTAAGTTTGACCATCAGTCTCAGGATGATAGGCTATGCAATTGGGTGCCCTGTAGCTTGAACATTTCTTGCCAAAAATTGTTGGTGAAAGTGGGATCTCGATAAAAAACAATAGAATGAGGCATGCCATGAAGCTTGAATATATGATCCATGGAAGGTTGAGCCACAATGGAGGGGATAAATGGGTGTTGAAGAGCACAAAAATGAGCATACTTGGAAAGACGATCAACAACCACCATGATGACTGAATTATTGCTCGATTTAGGTAAGCCCACGATAAAATCCATAGAGATGTCCCTCCAAATAGCAGGTGGAATCAGAAGCAGTTGTAGTGTTCTAAGAGATTTGATTGTTTCTCCCTTGTTGCGTTGACAAACATCACATTTTTCCACAAAAGTGAGAATGTCCTGCTTCATACCATCCCAGAAAAAAGAACATTTGACTCGGTCATAGGTTTTGGTAAACCTTGAGTGCCCATCTCTGGGAGTAGCATGAAGCTCCGAAATCACCATGGATTTAAGTTGTGACTTTTTACTTAAATGCAAATGACCTTTGTAGCAAAGCTCATCATTGTGCCAAGAGTACCTGGGGGAAACTGGAGAATTGGCTTGCAGTTGGTGGATCAGATGAAAATTTTTGGGATCTTGTAGCCATTCATGGTGAACAACTTTGAGACAATCTGGTACAATGAAGGAGAGGGGGGAAAGGGACCCTTCATCTTCATATTTTATGGAAAGAGCATCAACAACCGCATTTTATTTTCCTTTCTTGTAAATGATATCATAATCATATCCAAAGAGCTTAGTCACCCATTTTTGTTGCTCCAGGGAGGAAGGTCATTGCCCCAGAAAATAATTGAGGCTTTGATGATCTGTATTAATTTGGAATAATTTCCCCAATAGATCAAGGTGCCAGAGGTCCATTGCATGTAGAATAACCAACATTTCCTTTTCATAGATTGATTGGCCCAAATGTTGTTTTAACATTTGTTTGCTGGTAAAGGCCAAAGGCCAACCATCTTGCATAAGGACTACTCCAATTCCTCTCCCGAAAGCATCACATTCCAAGAAAAACGTCTTTTTGAAATTAGGGAGGGCTAGGATTAGAGTGGTGCACAAAATAGCCTTCAAGGATTGAAAGGCTCGATCAGTTGTGGGAGTCAAAGTGAAAACAATATTTTAAGGAGAGCAGTGAGAGGCGTCAAAATCTTTCCATAATTCTTAACAAACTTGCGATAATAGCCTTCTAAACCTAGAAAACCATGCAATCTTTTGATAGTCTTGGGGCGAGGCCAATCTTTCATAACTTCAATCTTCTTAAGATCCACCCTGGCACATGCCTTGCCAACAATATGACCCAATTACTCGACTTCCGAGGCTCTAAAAGAACATTTAGATTGTTTGAGGAAAATTTGGTGCCAAGAGAGGAGATGTAGAACTCGATCCACATGACCAAGATGGGTTGTCCAAGTTTTACTATAGATGAGAATATCATCAAAGGAAACTAAGACAAAATGACGGAGAAAAGGACATAAGACATGATTCCTTTGGAAAGTGGAGGGTGCATTACGCAAGCCAAAGTGCATGACCAAAAACTCATAGTGGCCCTCATGAGTTCAAAATGTAGTCTTAGGAATGTCTGCCTCTTTCATATGTATCTGGTGGTATCCACAATGAAGATCAAGTTTAGTAAAGAAATGGGCACCACTCAATTCATCCAAGAGATCATCAATGACAAGAATGGGAAATTTGTCTTTGATGGTGAGATTTTTTAGGGCGCGAAAGTCAGGACACATGCACCAAGATCCTTATTTCTTAAGTACCATGACCACAAGAGAAGAATAGGGGCTCGTACTAGGACAAATAACACCCGTGGTGAGAAATTCTTGAACAATTTTCTCAATTTCACTTTTTTGGGCAAAGGGACGACGATAGGGACAAACATTGGGAGGAAGGATGACAAGGACAAGGTGAATGAAATGATCATGAACACCATAGGAAGGAGTAAGTCCCTAGGGAGTGGAAAAAACAACTTGACATTTGGAGAGGATGGATTGGAGGTCTGATGGCACAGAGGATGTCTCAGTGGTGTGAATGGAATGGAGTTGTGAAATAATTCCATAGAATGACCTTTTTTGAGGAGATTTTCCATGCAATGGGAGTTGAGGATCTCAGAGGAAGATGATGTGATGCCTTGGAACTTATATTGTTGGCCCTCTTGGTTGAATTGCATGGTTAATTCCTTAAAATCCATGAGAATGGGACCCATAGTCCTTAGCCATTCGACACCCAACACAATGTCACAAACACCCATGTCGATAGCAAGAATATGATATTTCAAGTGGTACTAACCAATTTAGAGACACACATTTTCACAACACCCCCCACATTTCATCGACCTACCATTGGCAATCATGATTTGAAAATTATTAACTGCAAGGATATAACAATTAGTTTCTTGGAAAATAAGGCAATGAATAAAATTATGGGTGCTTCCATTGTCAACAAGGATGATGAACTTCCAATGCTTAATGTAACCAATTAGCTTGAGGGTTTGGGGAACAAAGAATCCATGGAGAGCATTCAAGGAAATGACTGGTTCAAATTTGGGAGGGTCGGAAGTTGGAGTCATGTTAGTCGGTTTAGATGACTTGTCCATAGGGGGAGCCTCGACATTGTCTTTAGAAACATCCTCAGAGATGGACATAAATAGATTTTGTTCCTTACACTTGTGCTCAAGAAAATATTTGTCATCACAATTATAAAAAAAGGCCCTTGAGTTGGCGTTAAACCATTTCTTCCTTGGTGAATTTCTGGATCTTTAGTGGAGTGGAAGAAGGACTGAGAGTGATTGGTTTAGGGTGAGGAATAAAGGAGGGTTTTCAGGTTTGAGAAGAGACAACATGTTGTGATTCCTTATATATTTTAGTAGCTTCCACCCAAATCTGAGGCTGAGCCATGAGGACATGGGCACAGATCTCATCCTTTAGGCTACTGATAAAAAATTATCAGGAAAAAAACATTATACATACCCTTTGTGTGGAAAGCCAATTGCTCAAAAGAAGCTATAAAGTCTTCCGCTATTACAGATTGTTTCAATTTTTTCAAATAGAATAATTGGTAGGTGTCAGTGTTAAAGCATTCATAAAGTATTGCAACAAACTGTGTCCAAGCCACATACCCTTGGCGAACATTTTTTCTCCATTGCCACCATTGCCAACGTTCTTGATCTAGATGGAGAACACCATACCATAGTTTGGCCAACTCATCAGTAATGTCATACAAAGAGAAATAAAGTTCCACTTGAGTGACCTAGCATGTGGGATCTGAGCCATCAAATTTGTTCACCTCCACGTGAGGGGGGTGCAGGTCTCGTTGAAAGTTGTGTGGGGGAAAAGAGGTGGGTTGTGAGGATTCAAGACCATGAGGATTATAAGGTGTGGAAGAAGATAAAGGATCTGGGGTGGGATTAAACAAGGTGGTCAAAGTGTTCACTGCATCCTGACATTGTTGACAGGTGGAGGTCAATTGAGTGATGGTTGTGGGAAGTGATTCGAGCGGATAAAATCAGGAAATGATATTACCAATACTAGACATAATGGAAGATGTATCACTCCGAGTTTGGGCATGATCTTTGGCCAAGGTGGTGAGACGTTGTTCCCAATCTTGGTTGCGAGTGTGGGCCATGGGGATGGGATAGGGGACTGCACATAAATGAGTTACTGGTGATTGGTAACACTACGATCAATGCAAAGAGAGGAAGTCAATGGGATAGATTCCCAATAGGGGTGTCGGGAAGGTATTGGGTCCACATAATTTTTTTTGCCAAAAAATGATAGGTATGACTACGATTAGGGTGAAGAGAGGAATCCAATGGGATAGGTCTCAAATAATGGTGCCAACAGGATTCAATTTTTATTTTTTACTCCTACAGAGTTATACTCCGATCTGAATAATACTACAGTGATGAAATAGCCAAATGTTTAACAGGAAAGAATGTGTAGGAATTTCGCAACCAAATTGCAGGAGGCACAATTGCACGACAATAGATATTGTCTGTTCTGTTTATGTTTCTATCCCAAAGGTTAGGGTATTTAGGGTTTCTACAAACAAGAGTTTTCCATGTGCTACATCTCTTTGATATATGTGTGGGGTCCAACAATAGTACTTGGCCCAATATCTCAGGGCACCAACTAAGGAGGCTACTAGTCCGTGCCCTTAGTCGTACTACACGACTACCCATGTACTAGAGAGTATCTTCCCAAGTGTTGTTCTCGGTGGTACTATAGCAGTCAAGCATCCGATTGGTTTATCTATCGAGGGCTTCAAGATATCTAGGTCGATCCATATATAGGTGTTGTCTAATGCGTAACACTCAAAGGGGTACCATCAGGGGTTACAAGAGTGGCCAACAATGTGCGTTTAATTACCACTTATAGTTCCTGCATGTATGCTTCCCCAACTGTGGATTTATGTGTTGAACGACAAATCTATGTAGCTTTAAGACGTTGGAATATGTCTCTACCCTGGAAAAAATCAACCCACAATTTTCTTCCAAGGAAAGTACTCTGATACCACTTGTAAGGTACTAGATCTATTATAATAGATGAAAACAAAAATATTGGAAAGAATAACAACGAAACAACACAATAGATGAAACCACAACACCAAAATAATACCTTTATTGATATGAAACAATGTTCACTTGCCTCTTCGAGGGGACAACCTCCAGTAGAGAAACACTCTATTACAATAATTCTCAAGACAAAACTTCTCATACCATCTACTCCTATTTATACTAAATTTATCTATACAAAAGAACAATCTAGAGGAAGATCCTTCTAGAAGTGGAAGCTTCTATTAGGTCTTCTTACATTTGAACTATTCTTCCTTATTGATAGGCCTTATTAATATTGACATTTATTACATTGAAATCTATTATTCTACCTACATGAGGGCTTAGGGAGATTAAGTCCCTAACACTCTTGCAAAATTCGCAGAACTCCCTAGTCAAATGGGATCATGTGGCTCTCCCTAAGGAGATAGGTGGATGGGGACTAACAAAAAATCCTCTTTTTTTCTCAGGAACTACCCGAAAGAATACTTTGGAGGCTTATCCAGAGAGACAGACTCTAGGACTGAGTCTTTAAATCTAAATATATCCCCGATCTCTCAATCAAGGATTGGTTCAGGAAGCCTCACAAATCTTTGAAAGGTTCTTTTGTATGGAAGGCCTTGGTTTCCTATTTTACATTAATTGGTATTTGGATGGTCTGGAAGGTGGAAAATAGTAGAAGCATCAGGCTAGGGGAGTATCTTTGGTTGGCTCCAAAAATTATTATCTTTTGTTTGAAGCCCTCATTTATATGCTTCATAATGCGAACATTTTTTGGGTCGAGGATGCTAAATCCCAAGACCCTCAACTAGTTGGGAGACACGGTTGGAAGTCATCTACTCTCATTAATCTGTTTGGTAATGAGGCCTCTAAATGGGACCGTTACATTTCCCTCATGGTTTCAAACTTCATAAGACTCAACCCCGACGTGCATGATGAGTTATGTTGGTCCAAAAACCACCACTCCGAGGAATTCACCATCAAGTTGGGTTATAAAATTGAAATGGAAACGAAATTTGAAGGACACAAATATTGGTGGTGGAAAATTTTGTGGAATTTAAGCACCCCACTCAAATGCAAAATCACCTCCTAGCTGACTCTAAATAAAAAACTTCTTACATGGGACATTTGATTAAAAAGGGGTTGGATCGGCCTTAGTCGTTGTGTTCTTTGTAAATATCTAAAGAATCCATTACTCACTTCTTCATCTTGTGTCCTTATGCATATTGGGGATGGTATATTTAGATCTCAAGGAAAAATGATCCTGGAATAGAACCAGTCTTGGGGATTGTTTCAAAGATTTATTATTGATGCAAGGTTTTTTCGGGGATTTTTCGAGGGTCATAACTTTTGACTCGGTTATCCGTTTGGGATGAAATTTTACAGGGAGTTGTGTCTCAAATATTTCAATGCTGCGTCGATCGGATCTTTTCAATTGGACATCATTTTGACACTTTTTCAGGGCCAAATTCCTTCATATAAAGCCTCAAATTAGGGTTTTAGTGTTTACAAGAATTTAAAATTTTAAAATTTTCAATTATCTCTTAGTTTATGAGCTTAATCAAAAAAGTGAGTTGACAAATAGTTTCACACTAGTTAGATCTTAGTTAGTGTTCAGTTTTAGATTCATGCGAGAATTTTCTAAATTTAGTTGTTTTTCTAAAACATAATTGTTTTTCTAAAATCAGTTGTTTTCGAAAATCCCAGATAATAGTTATAAGGGGTTGAACTTCGATTGTAATAGTTAGGATGGAGAATGAATACAATAGATTTATTTTTCCATTCTCCTATGTTTTCATTGTTTATTTGATCTTGTGAATGAATCTCAGGCTTTGGCTACATCGTTAGGTATCAGAGTGGGAATATGGTTGGGAGAGGAAGAGGAAGAGAAGGTCTTTTTCAAATGCATACAGATATGGAAAACCTCCAAAGGAAAGTAGCAGATCTTACAAGCATGGTAGCTAGTCAGAGAATAATACAAAGAGAAGTGTTTGATGAGGAGACATACCAAGGAAATGTAAATCAACATATAGAACATGAAGAAGAACATGAATAAGAACAATTAGAGCGTGAGTCTTTTGAAGAAAGGATGCTCAGGGATCTAGAAGGGAGAAATGATAGGATCAAGATGGAAGTTTCAAAATATGAAGGGAATCTTAAAACAATGGAGTTAATAGATTGGATGAACGCCATGGATAATTTTTTTGAATGGCAGCCTATGCTAGAGGAAAAGAAGGTGAAATTTGCATGCACCAAGCTGAAGGGTCACGCCATGATATAATGGGATCATGTGCAAAAAGACAAAGTAAGAAAAGGAAAATAAAAAATTAAGACCCGGAGCAAGATGGAAAAAAATTGCAAGAAATGTTTTTGCCTCTAGACTATGCCCATACCCTTTTTCATAGATTTCAGAACTTGAAGCAGAACCTGTCCACCATGGAGGAACTCACAAATGAGTTTTATCAGTTGTCAATTCATGTGGATCACTAAGAAACTATTGAGCAATTGGCTGCAAGTTATGTGAATTGTTTAAAATTTTCTATTCAAGATGAACTAAGCATGCATAGAGTTCACAATGTGGAAGAGGCATATCAATTATCCTTAAAGGCCGATGAAAATCTAAACCAAAAATTTTCTCAAAGGAATAGAGGAGAAAGGAGGGGTACATCATCTGCCTCACGAGGTGGTTTTAACTATGGCAGAGGCGAATCATCCCAAGGAGCTGAGAAAGAAGAAGATACTCAACAACGTAACCCGAATCAACAACGAGGAAGAGGATTTCATAGGGGTAGAGGTTACGGTGGTGGAAAAGGAGGACCGTATGTGTGTTTCAAGTGTGATGTAGAGGGTCATCGAGCATTTGAATGCCCAAGTTATAACATACAAGAGTCAAAGCAAGGACAACACACTAGTTTGAACTTGGTCCAAGATCAGAATGAAGAAGAAGGAGTTGAATATGAAGTCCCACTTGATATGGGGGAGAGTCTCATGATACTGAGGTCAATGGTGATTCATGAAAAAGAGAAAAGGAAAGGTAGCGAAAATGAAGATTCTTGGCTTCGAACAAATATTTTTCTAACTAGATGCACTTCTGGGGGAAAGGTATGTCAAGTTATTATTGATAGTGGCAGTTGTGAGAATATTGTTTCCAAAGAGATGGTAGATAAGTTGAAATTATGTTGTGAAACACATCCCCATGCTTACCAAATTGCATGGTTCAAAAAGGGGAATGAAGTCACCATTAATAAAACATGTTTGATCAAGTTTTCCATTGGTAAGACTTATAAAGATGAAGTATGGTGTGATTTCATTCCGATGGATGCATGCCATATGTTATTGGGGAGGCCTTGGAAATATGACAGAAAAGTCATGCATGATGGAGGAAAGAATACCTACACCTTTTGGAAGGATGGATCGAAAGTCATCTTATTTCCCCTTAAGGATGAGGGAAAAACTGAGAATATGTTGTCATAAAGAGAGTTTTTTAAGGAAACAAATGCAACAGGATTCTACTATGCGTTAATTGTGCAAAAAGGAGTCGTAGAAGACATACCAATTCCTAATGAAGTGGCCAAGTTACTAGAAGAATATGTTGATGTTATCCCTAATGAACTACCTGATGGTCTTCCACCAAAGAGGGATATTCAACATCATATTGATCTGATCTCGGGATCATCTTGACCTAATCAAGCAGTCTATAGGATGAGTCCTACACAACATGTAGAGCTCAACTGAAACGTGAGGAAACTCATAAAGAAAGGTTTGGTAAGCGAAAGCATGAGTCCATGTGTTGTACCAACATTGTTGACTCCAAAAAAGGATAATACATGGAGGATGTGCACAGATAACAAAGAAATTAATAAAATTACCATCAAATATAGGTTTCCTATACCGTGGCTGGACAACATGATGGATGTGCTAGCCAGAGCTAAATATTTTAGTAAGATTGATTTGCGAAGTGGATACCGCCATATCCGGATTCACGAAGGGGATGAATGTAAAACTTCCTTCAAGACCAGGGATGGACTATATGAATGGATGGTGATGCCATTCGGGTTGTCCAATTCTCCTAGCACTTTCATGCATTTGATGAATATTTTTCTTCGACCTTATATTGGTAAGTTTGTTGTTGTGTATTTTGATGACATCCCATTTTTCAGTAACAAAAAAGAAGATCACTTGCAACATTTAAAATTATATTGGATGCATTGAGAAAACATCAACTTTATGCAAACCTGAAGAAATGTAGTTTCCTGCAAGAAAGTTTGGTATTCTTAGGTTTTGTCATATCGGCGGAGGGAGTCAAGATGGATTCAGAGAAGGTCAAATCAATTTTGGAGTGTCCTAGTCCCAGGAGCATCACAGAGGTAAGAAGTTTTCATGGGCTGGCCACCTTTTACAAAAAAATTATTTGAAATTTTAGCAGTATTGTAGCATCCATAACATATTGCACCAGAGGCAAGACATTCATGTGGACCAAGGAAGCTGAGGAAAGTTTTAAGTTTATGAAGAAGAAGGTAACCGAGGCACCCATATTAGCGTTACCAAATTTTGATAAAGTTTTTGAGGTAGACTGTGATGCTTCACATGTAGGCATTGGAGCTGTACTTAGCCAAGAAGGTAGACCAATTGCATTCTTTAGTGAAAAATTGAATGAGGTAAGAAAGAACTACTCCACATATGATGTAGAATTTTATGCAATTGTGCAATCATTGCGACATTGGATGCATTATCTAGTGCCGAAGGAGTTTGTGTTATTTACCGATCATATTGCATTAAAATATGTGAACACCCAAAATAAATTGAACAATAGACATGCAAAATGGGTCTCTTTCTTACAAGGCTACAACTTTGTTTTGAAGCCCAAACCAGGATGCCAGAATCAAGTTGCAGATGCTTTGAGTCAGTGCACTGTTCTTTTGACAACCATGGAAAATCAAGTAATTGGGTTTGTTGCATTAAAGGATATTTATGCATCTAATAACAAATTTCGGGAGATTGTGGAACAATTGAAGAATCCAGTTGTTGGGAACATGGATCTTAATCAAGGTGAATATTTTCTGCAAGATGGTTACCTCTTCAAAGGAAAACAACTATGCATCCCAATTGGTTCAATGAGGGAAAATATTATCAGAGACCTTCATAGTAGTGGTTTGGCAGGACATTTTGGAAATGATAACATGTTAGCCTTAATCGAAGATAAGTATTACTAGCCGAAGATGAAAAAAAGATATAACCAGGTATGTGGCGCAATGTCGGATTTGTCAAATGTCTAAAGGACACTCACAAAAACATAGGGTTGTATATGCCACTTCCAGTGCCCACATGTCCATGGACAAATCTGAGCATGGATTTTTTGTTGGGGCTCCCAAACACATAGTGAGGTAATGATTCTATTTTTGTGGTTGTGGATAGGTTCTCTAAAATGGCTCATTTCATTGCTTGCAAGAAAACTAGTGATGCATCGCGAGTGGCAGAATTTCTTTTTTTCAGAAGTTGTTAGAATGCATGGGGTTCCAAAAATTATTACCTCTGATAGAGATACTCGGTTCTTGGGTCATTTTGGAGGACTTTATGGAAAAAAGTGGGGACTAAATTACATTTTGTTAGAAAAACAGGACCGCAAAGCAACAGAATAAAACAAATGCGGAAACAAAACACATAAGATACACAATACAAGAGAGACACAGATTTACGTGGTTTACCCAGTGTGGGATACGTCCACCAGACAAATTGTCAGGTCCTTGCTTTATTATTATCCAGCAAATGAAGGGATACAACCTACAACAAAACCCGCTGTAACTTCCTCTTCTTTCTCTCACAGTCTCCTCTCTCAGAATACAATATTCACAATCAACCATAGTCGCAATACATTTCCCTCATAAAAGAGGGTTGCCTTCTAGGGAAAAAAACACTAACATAATCTCTACCGTTAGATCTGCGACCTTATAATGAACGGTCCAGATTTACAATGAAATTACAATATACATTTACAAGGCAATTTTCCTTCGGGGGCTTTGCCCCCGAACCCCCACTAGGGGCCCGTTTGCCCCCAGACCCCCTAGCTGAGGGGATATCCCCCCCGGACCTCGCAGAGGGGGTACCCCCCCTTTTTCACTCCCCCGCGTGGAAGAGTGTACATACTTCTGGGGTGTAAATACTTCATGGCGTATAAACACGGCTGAAAGCAAGGACCTCTGAATCAGGAAGATAATCAGGCTCCACAATCAACAATCTCCCACTTGGAGACTGATCTTAACAACTCCACCACTGCTGTATATGCTGGACTCTGAACCTTCTTGGACCTGGAAAATTTCTCATCTTCATCTTCATTCTTGAAGACCAACTGAAACTGAGTAGGAACTCAGTTTCCCCCTGGTTACTCCCTTTGTTAACATGTCTGTAGGATTCTGGCTAGTGTGTATCTTTTCCAACTTCAAATGTCCATCTTCCAAAGCGGATCGTATGAAGTGGTACCTCAACTGTATATGCTTAGTCTTCGAATGGAAGGCTGAGTTCTTTGCAAGGTGAATGACACTCTGAATATCACAGTACAACCTGCTGTTCTCCTGCTTCTTTCCCAATTCCTCCATAAACCTCTGTAACCAAATTATCTCTTTACTAGCCTCTATAGCAACAACATACTCCACCTCTGTTGCTGAAAGTGCAACAACCTTTTCCAGTTTCGAAATCCAACTTACTGTTGTTCCACCTATAGTAAAAACATACCCTGTGGTGCTCCTCCTACTGTCTTTATCACCTGTCATATTTAAATCAACATATCCCTGTAGAAAAGTGTATGAACCTCCAAAACATAATGCATGTGTAGTAGTACCTCTCAAATACCTGAGAATCCACTTTACTGCCTCCCAATGTTATTTACCTGGATTGTTCATATACCTGCTCACAACTCCCACTGCATGTGCAATATCTAGTCTTGTGC
>ML804046.1:486485-517077 GCA_009831015.1 Picea engelmannii
ATATATATATATATATATATATATATATATATATATATATATATATATATATATATATATATATATATATATATATTTGTTTGTTAGTTTGTCTGTGACATGTGGGACTAACTTTTGGTTAATAAATCATAATTCAAGGGCATTTAAGCCCTCAAAATCCCTCGGGGATCGAATCAGTGAATTTAACATCACATAGTACCTTAACAACACACTCCTTCACCTATTGACCTCGAGGACGACTTGTAATATATTTTAAAAATACATACACTTATCATTATAATTTTTATAAATAATCATTAAAATAATAATTTTTATTCTCATGTTTTCTAGATGTAGGACAATTGGTGACTAAGTGAGTTGTTAAGGCACTCCCTCCGTTATGTGAAGTCACTGATTTGAAACCTATAAAGACACAAAAAATAGAGCCATATCCTTAGTCACAAACTAAAATGTTATATTAATATAAAAAATTTGATTTAATTTAATAATAATAATGATTAACATTTACTAAAATCAATATTTAATAAATTTAAAGTTCATATTATTCTCTTCCTCTTTCTTAAAAATTTAATAAAAATATTGTCAAATTTTAAATAACAAGTAATATATATATATATATATATATATATATATATATATATATATATATATATATATATATATATATATATTAAAAACAACATAATACTTCCATAAATATTATAATGATTCTAAATAATTCTATCACATAAAATTACAATATTATTGGATTTAGAGTCAAATAATTTCGACTTCTGATTATTGGATTTGGATTTGGAGTCAAATAATTTTGACTTTCAATCAATCTATAAGTTTATAATAATTACTAATGATTGAAGTTTAATACATTTCAAAATAATACAAATCCTTTATATCAAATCTAAATTATTTGATTATGATTATTTAACAATTTAGCATCATTTATTTGATAGCTACTTCATTTTATTTTATATCATATAATACACTTTATGATTTTTATTAATTTATGATTATTTAACAATTTAGCATCATTTACTTGATAGTTTTGTACTTCGTTTTATATCAAATAATACATTTTATATGACTTTTAACTAGTTATAAATAATATTTTTCAATTTTTTTTTTATATATTTTTAATTTAATTAATTCATAATAATAAAATCTAAGAGGTTAAAACTTACAATTTTAATGATTATATAGTTTATTAATAATTTAAATATTTTAAAATTTTGATAAAATATTCTTTAAAATCAATTATTTTAATATATTAATAATTAAAATAAATTTAATTATTAATACATTATTATAAGTTTTAAGTGTTTTATAATTACTTTAACATTTTGATTTGAACTACATATACCTATTACATTTAGAAATTTCTAAGAGACAAGTATAAAAGTTGTTAATTTCACTTATTTATATTGTATTATTGTGTTTGCCATTTTTTTAAATATTATATCAAGTTTATTTATATCACCTATCATATTAATCTTAAACATAAATAATATACATCTCTTGCACTAGATTGCATAATTGACTTACAAAGTTATCATAAAGTTTTATTTTAAAGGATTTGATCTTGGATTTACACTCATCAATAGTTATCGATATCTAGATTTGTCCAATTCTACTTCAATTTGTAAAAGTATAGACTAGCCATTGTTACTTTTCTTTTGATTTTACGTTATACCTAAGTAACACATTATTACAACTTTCAAATGTTTCATAATTACTTTAATTTTTTCCTTTGAACTACATACAATTACTATATTAAAACATTTCTAAGAGGCAAATATAAACAACTTTGCTACTAATTTTGCTTATTTATTATTGTTTTAGGAGTTAGAGTGATGCATCCCTCAAAACACTTTGCATCACTGCTGACAAGGTGTAAGTAGACATAGCAAGGAAATTTCCATGTCAGGGGAACTTGCCAAACACAAATGGGTCCTCGAGGCATGTGGTGTTGAAGGGTTAAGCGGAAGATAAAGCGAGTGAAGTCAATGCATAGGTTGTGTGAATGGAAGAAGTATTGGAAGCAACCATGAAAAAAATAGAAGCATAACACCTTTGCACTACTAAGGTGGGTAGGTAAAGAACACTTCACGAGATAGTCACTAAGGCTAATGGAATTTATTTTCTATGTTTATATTAGAATACATAACTCATACATGTGACATGATGACTTGACCTGTTCAACGAGTAATCTAATAAGATGGCCTATTAAATTAAGTTAGAAATAAATGATGCACCCCAAGTTAAAGGAGTAGTTGAGCACATAACTCAAGGAGATAAGAGATAAGGATGTAATAAATAAGCTTGACTGTGGAGAAGTGATTATAAGAGACAATATAAGCCCTTGATTGATCCAGGTGGATATCGATGGCCACCCACCTATTCCAGCTGGCTCAAATTTTTTTATTGACAATTTACTATTTTTAGTAGTTTTTTCAGGTCACAAACTTCCAACGCCATTTTGAGGGCCTAAACGAAATTTATTCATGATCGGGCACCTCAATGATATCCAAAGGCTCTAATTGAGCCTTCAAAATGAAGTTCCTCGTCGATACCTTTCCAATGAGCTCTTGTGCGCCCAAAACGGAGATCGTATGATAAAGTTACGCCCCCAAGAAGTTAATACACCAAACTACCCAAAACATAGTCCACAAAACTATTGGCTTTTCATCTTCTGGGGTTAGGATTTTGAATTTATTTATGTTAAAAAGGGCTTTTGAGCATCATTGTAATCATCTTCTTGTGAACGAGCGTAGCCATCACATCTCTTCTCAGAGATAAGTTGTCACCATTCTAGCGAGTCTTTCACTCTGTATTTCTACAGTTTTGTACATTTCACTCATTAATAGAAATTGTGTATTACTTTATCTTTGTGTTTATGGTTATATCTCTGTTATATTATTGGATATCTAATATATCTCTGTACATTTATTTATTATATCTTCGCTCTCATTTCGTGCTGAAAATAATATGGATCAGTGGTATCAGAGCAGGCTGCTCTTGATGGTTTTTCAGTGCATGTCCTCGACGAGGTCCAAGTATAGAAAATTGGGTATCAAGCTTGTCTCTCTTGAGGACAATCACTCTCGCATGCCCAATAAAACCTCCATGGTGGAAGAAAAGAAAAACGACGGAGCTGAAGATTCTATTAATTTGTTGCTTGAGCAAGCTCTCATGTGATAGAGGGACGAAATGATGGAGAATTTTTCCCACATCCTTCAATGCCTGTCGATAATAACATGCATGTCTTCATTAAGGGGTCACTTTGGAGGCACCTCTCCTTTCAAGGTACAAGTTAATTTTGATATTCTCTTATTTGAAGGTCAGATAGATGTGGATGCCCTAGAAAAATGGTTAAATCTTATAGAAGGTTATTTCTCTATTCACAATTTTTCCGACAGGGAAAAATATCACCTTCACACTCTTTAAGGATTTCCCCCATGTCAAACATTGGTGGGAAAATTACTGGGAGAAAAGTTCCATAGAGGAGTTTGGAATATATGGGGTCGAGCCCACTTGAGATTTTTTTGTGGATGCAATCAAGGAACAATATTACCTTGTTGGCATCTATGATGACCAATACATGAGATGGACCACACTGCGGCAAGAGAGGGGCCAAACAATGTCGGAGTTCACAAATACTTTCCATACCTTTTATACCAAGATGGGTATCAAAGAATCTGAGCGAAATTTGGTTTTGAAATACCATGGGGCTCTGCATAGGTACATCCAAACCAAAATGAATTTTCTGGACATCTCATCATTGAGAGCTACCTATCAATATGATGTCAAAATTGAGCATAAATTTAGGCACCAGAACAAATGAGAGTTCAAGTCTGCAAATCCGCAATAATAAAAGTATGATAAAGACGACCCTAACAAATAACATCTCGAAAACTAGTCCAAGCCACATGAAAAGAAGGGTAATGGAAATACGAAGAATGGCACTAGAAAGTGGTGCGACTTCCACAAAATCCCCTGGCATAACACCGATGAATGTCGCTCAAAATAGTCATTGGTGGTCGATATCAAAGAAAAAGGGTTGAACCCAGATTCAAAATATGATTTAGAAAATAATGGGAGAAGATAAATCATCGACGCAGACCCCACTACTACTGTCGTGACCACAACAATTCAACGAGAAGAACCAATAAATCCTGAAGAGGGGGGGTGCCTTTTTCATTCACAGATGTGGGTGAAGGGGACCCCACTGCATCTTATTATTGATAGTGGAAACCAAAATAACCTCATCTCAGTAGAGGTCATAAAACAGTTGGGATTGTCGACAACACCACACCCACAACCATACAACATCGAGTGGCTTCTCCAGGGACAATATCTCCGTGTCAGCCAATAGTTTTGATTTTCATACGACATCCAACCCTTCAAGGATGAGGTATTATGTGATGTTTCCCCGATGGATGTCTATGGTGTTCTTTTGGGCTAGCCATATATGTGGAAGCACCATGTTATTTATGAGTCGACCCCGTAGTGTCATTGTTAATCTAGGGGGTCATCTCTACAGGATACCAAAGGTAGTTTCGACTACTATCCCACCTAAACAGTGTCGCAAGGTAGTATCTCATACTAAGAAAATTAGCTTCTTCACAATTTATTCAAAAGGTGAACAAAAGGACACTGCAACCACTGCAGCCTTGTCCCAAGACCTTCCTTTCCAACAGAAGAAGATTGCAGAAGAGAAAGAAGATATTGTTTCTTTACCTACAATGGTACCTACAAACTACCCAGTCAAGCCAAGATACAATAGGTTGGTTGAACATATTCAACACCGCCATCGATAGGTTCATGACATTCTTCAACAAGCTAAACAATGCAACTTCTCCAGCAAGGCAAGCAATTCACCAAGATTAAGATTCAACAAACACTTTCCCCTCTCCCTCGGGAACTCAAAGAAATGGAGACGATTGCATCCTAAGGATGGAGGATTGATCCAGGTAGATATCCGTTGCCACCCACCTATTCCAACTGGTTCAAAATAGTTTGTTGACAATTTACTATTTTTAGCAGTTTTTTGGGTCCCAAACTTCTGGGGCCATTTTGAGGGTCTAAATGAAGTTTCTTCACGATCAGGTATCTCAATGAAAGTTGAAGGCTCTAATTGAGCCCCCAATATGAATCTCCTCATTTATACCTTTCCAACAAGCTATCGTGTGCTGAAAACAGAGATTGTATGCCAAAGTTATGCCCTCAGGAAGTTGATACACCAAACTACCCAAAATAGGGTCCACAAAACTGTTGGATTTTCATCTTCCAGGGTTAGGGTTTTGGATTTTATTTATGTTAAAAAGGCCTTTCGAGCCTCATTGTAATCATCTTCTTGTGAATGAGCGTAGCCGTCACATCTCTTCTCAGATATAAGTTGCCACCATTCTAGCAAGTCTTTCACTTTGTATTTCTACAGTTTTGTACATTTCACTCATTAATAGAAATTGTGTATTATTGTATCTCTGTGTTTATGGTTATATCTCGGATATATCTCTGTTATATTATTGTATATTTGATATATCTCTGTATATTTATTTATTATATCTCCGCTCTCATTTTGTGCTGAAAATAATCTAGATCATTGATCTATGGTCATGATCAAGGACCCAACTTCATCTAAATGTGTATAAATAGAGGCTATGTCTAATGCCAAATATCATGTTTTTTTTTCTTTTCTGTTCATCTCTATCTCTCTTTTGTTGTGTGTTGTGTTTTGAGTGAGGTCTCTTTGTTTTTTTATTTTGTATCAGAGCGGGACTGGGCCTAACTCTCTTATAGGAGAGCCCAAAATCATGAGAGATATTTGAGATGCATATGTTTCCCACTCTTTTGTTTCCACGAAGAAGAAGAGTGTTGTCAAACATGTGAAGAGAGAGTTGTGTTGTTTCCAACCAAAGGTGTTATTAGCCATCCATTTTTTTCCATTTTTTTCATGTCTTGATTTATAATCCATGTGAGAAAGCATGCTTCTTTGTTGCTATGAAAAGAGAAGTTGTCATGGAGAACTGAGCAAAGATTTGTTGCTGTGAAAGGAGAATTCATTGTGGAGAATTGAGAGGAGGAGATTTGTAAGAGCATGATAAAGCCAATGGTTTTCAAGAGATGAAACCCTGATGAGAGAAAGATGCAAGCCTCTTACCAAAGTCGTTGGGTATTCTCGACAGTTGCAACCATGATCGAGTGGGTGAGGCAAGAGGAGGTGATGGTTCTACGTTTGTTTGGAAAAATGATTCCTTCTCTTAGATAGAAGGAACCTTCAATCAAGTGAAGAAGAATTTTGTTTACACTTGTGAAAAGAGGAGTGGAGCTACCATTTTTGTTGAGATTGAGCTGCATTGTAGGAGATGTCATTGTTGAAAGTAAAATTCTAGGCTTAATTGTTGTTGACGTTGCTATAGATGTAAGGATATGAAAGAATTACCATGAGGAAATGAAATATTTTCTATGTGAAGGAGTTTTTGCCCAGAAGATGTTCTGATCTCTACTGACTTGATCATTGCCAAAGATGGTAGCAAGGTAGGAAGAGAAAATGCGTTGGTGGAGACAACATCAAATTGGCCGAGATCAACAACTTTCGTTCATTCTGATTGGGACTTTGCGATGAGAACACAAGCATCACTAGAGAAGGCTTGATGCCAAAAAGAGGGTCGAGATGGCCAACATCATGGTAGAAGAATCCGTCGTCGAGGAGATATGAGAGGCTCCCGGCCAGGATAAGGAGGGAAGAAAGCTTATCTATTGCAAATGAGAGATCCCTACAGAGAAGGGGGTTTGGAAGGGATATCACCCTCCATTTGGTGGAGAAAGGAATCACTCATGAAATATATGCAACCAAGAAGCTTAGTCGTTTGTGTTGTAAAGATATCCCACATAAAAGATCATTGTGAAAGAGAAGTCTATTGTGAAGAGATCCGCAACTTTGACAACCTACATTGGAGAAGAAGGAATTGTGCAACCCACAAGGAGGAGAATGTTGATTTGTATGAGTAGCAACTTCACAAAGATGTCCTTGTGGTCTTGGACAAATTTGAGAGAAAAGTGACGCTAGATTCTACAAAATTGGTCACAATTTTCAATTTTGTGGGGATGGAAGATGCAATGGATTGCCAAAACAAGATTCAATGGCTAGAAGAGGAGATACATGATGAAAGAAAGATCATGGTTGTAGTCTTCCTGGAACACTTGAGAATGGGCTACTAAGAAGCGCTCTACTATTCTTAATAAAAAGAGGCCATCAATACTTTCTCTCTCTAATAAAAAACTCCCACATCTTGTTGCTTCTTATATAAAGGGCATCAAGAAGGGTGATCAAAATGGAGGAGCCCTAACAATATGTCTTTGAAGGTGAAACGCTGGTTCGGTATTTTGGTGTGGGATATAAGAAGTCTTGGAATTGAGTTGAGAATTATGGTGGAATATGTTAAGCTTTGATAGTTTTTAGGGATTGTTTGTTTGTTTCTTTTGACGAGGTGCTTGTTGTTGCTGCTTACAATGATGGGGGTTCAAGTCTGTTGAGGCTTGAATATGTTAGGACCGAAATGATAACCTCATGAGGATGCAAATCCTCTTGCGTTTTTATAGAGGTGGTACTCCTCTGTTTGAGATTTGTAAAATGTGGGACTTTTATAGAAGTCCATCAAAGGAGAGTAAAATATATAAAAAAGAAAAAGGAAAATGTTTTTATTTTTCTTAAAAAAAAAGAGTTCCTGAGAATGGACCAAGAAACACACACATTCATACATTTAAAGAAAATAAACAAAAATTCCTCACATCCATCATAGTAGGGCTAAAGATTTTTGATCACATAAAAATTAAAAGAAAATGATCTGCATGCATAAGAGAACTTTGACAGAGTGATACATGGGAAAATCAAATGAAGATAATGATAGATCAACCTCAAATAATTTATATTCAGAAAAACTAGGTTACAATGTATAGACAAGATTGTTCCCAAAATAGCTCCCTTGGAATTTCCAAAAAATATATAGTTCAATACATATTCTCTGAAATTAAAATGCGTTTGTCATAATGACTGGGATTGGGGCTCTCACAGACCATAAATAAAATATTTATAGGAATGAAGTTCGTAGAAAGAAGAAAGTGGGTGGCGGAAGACAATAAGACTTGGTAAGAAGAAAAAGGAAATTATCAGTCTTCGGTTAAACCCTTCTATTTAAAGAGGTGAAGTAACTAGATGAAGAACTTGATAAAGGCAGAAAGATATGATCAGTATGAACTTAATATGATGGTATCTCATGCTTTGTCACTTGCTCGCCGATGTTAGTTTATGGATTTCCTCGGCGGTTACATGAACTGTCTCAACCGCCCTTTGCCCTTCATCGGTAAGTTTGTCGACATCCTTTTTAAACCACTCCTCGATGTAACTCCTCATTGGCGCCACATTGATTTCATGCCGGATTTTTATATTGAAAAGATTGCCTTCCAAGTCCCTTAGATCAATAGAAATGTTTCACAAATCTTCTTCAATATATTGATTTTTAATCAAATAATCAACCAACTAGTTTTCCACGTCATCTTCACTATATTCAAGAACGTCATAGAATTTTTCAAATGATAACCCCTTAAATATCTCAACTTGTTTGTCAAATGCTTTCTTGGTTAAGAACAACTAGTTGAGTATCAATTTGGGGTCTTGGACCTCATTGGTGATCCCAACTAGATCTATCTTAGTTAGCTTCTTGAATAATTCTTCTCTTCTGGTTATGGCCTACCTGTATGCTTGGATAATAATATTCAGGTTTTTAACCTTTTCCTTCCAACATGCATTTAGTTGTTTTAACCGGTTTAGAGAAGGGAGATCCTCCTCTCTTCTTCTCAACTTTGTCATATTGGTAACTTTAAAACCAAATGGTACAACTGCATCGAGGTAGAAACCTTCCTCGTTTTTCAAATCTACATGTAGATATTCATGAAAAGCATGTGCTCTCGTTCCAAAAGAGACCATGCTCTTTGACATCTCCCAAGATTCTATAATTAGTTCCATTATTTTCCACATAGCCCTAGGCCGATGTGAGAAGGCTTGTCGATCCTTTTAATATTTTCACAGGTGTGGTAGGCCCTATCATTTCTAAAGGACTAGCAAGTACTGGAAGAAGCATTAAATTTTCCTCCAATTCTTTGATTCGGTCCTTTAACCTAACATTCTCTGCTTCAAGGTCTCCACTAGAATTATCTAGATCATCTCCAATTACTCGGTGAATTTGGGAAATTTGGGAAGGCTGCATGTTTCGTAGGTTAATATCTGAATGATATTTCCCTTTTTTATTCTTTACATCTCTTTTCTCAATAATCAATTTAGTTGGACTTTTTGTAAAAAACAACGCTCTGAAATAAAAAAGAATCTTCTTTGTTGAAGGTCCCGGTCTCAATTATTTCCATCTTAGGGTTTTGGTGAGCAGTGTTCCCTAGCTGGTCGACATTGGGGAACACTTTCTCGATGTCAATTTCAAGTTCCATATCCTCTAGGGAGAGGTCGTGAATATCACTTTCACCTTGAGGTCCCTCCTCTTCTTTCACACTATTTTTTCTTTTCTTCCTCAAGAGAAGTTTATGAGAACTTTCAATTTTTCCTGAAGGAGGGTTCTTATCTCCTCATCCGCCTGAAGAGTTGTGGATTGCTTTCTTAATTTGGTGGGTTGTTGGAGTGCTGCTCCAAGATTTTTTACTCTTTGGAGTGACAGTTGGGGATTGAGCGCTTTTCTCACCTAGACCTTTTCCTCTATGCTTGTATGACTCATTGGTGTTGAGTATCATTTCCAGGTCACTGGTGTCACAAGTGGTAGTTACTGAAGCATTGTCTTTGTCTTCATTCAGAATAGTATTAATGACAGAATTGTTGAAACCAACAACCAATAGATGTTCTACAAAAATACCATTAAGGTCGAACCCCTTTACTCTTTCAACATATTTTAAATTGAGGCTGTGGAAGTGTCCCACGAATTCATCAATCTTGTTCATATTTCTAAATATGAAATTCCCAACTTTCCAAGGTAGAGGTATGAATTGATTTTTCTCTTTTCATGGAAAAAATGCAACACATAGTTGTACTGCCTTGCTATTTCATCAACAAACATTTTTTCAGATATGTGACATGGAAGGAAAGAAGGATTTTCCTTGGACCCAAAAATCCTTATAATGTTATAATTCTCCATTTGTTCTAGTGTCCCCTTCCTATCCAGGAACTTACTTGCCTGGTCAAACATCTGAGGAGTGTCCTTTCCAAAAAGAAAATCTTTAAAAACTAAGACAAAATCATTAAAAACTTCATAAAAATGGTAGGAGGCCTTGTACCTCCATAATGTTTGATACCAGAAGGTTACTAGGTCGAATTCGTAGTTCACCTTCTTACACACAGATAATCTCGGGAATTGACAGCAATGTGCTATCGCGAAAACCAAATAAGATGACATAAATAATTTCTTCTCCTTCTTGTATTGCGACAATTGGGAAGAGATTTCAATGGAAATCAACTTACCCCAATCGAAGATGGCATGTTATTTGACTGTAAAATATAGAATGTAAAGAATCATCCGGGAGATGTTGGCTGTAGTTTCTTGTCCTGTTATCCTCGTAAAAAGCCATGCAATTTCCCGGAAGGGATTTTTAAATGAGGCAACCTGTAATCTCGTGATTTCCTCGGAGACGACCGCTAGGTTCTCTAGGAATTCAGGTAAGAGGTCCAATCCATTTTCATGTTTCTTTAAGAATTCCCTACAATCTTCGCCCTTGAAGGTGAGTGTTGGCTCGAGAAGTCTCAACATATTATGAAATGCCTGAGGCGATAAAGAGACATGGGAATGGTCTCGCAAATGAATGATCCGTTGGCTTGGAATATATCTCTTGGCGCACCAGGTGACCAACTCCTTACAGTCAAAAACTTCCGGGACACAACCTGCGCGCACAATTCCAGATGTCCAGATCCCTTCCTTCTGGGCAGAAGGGGATGAGTAGTGAGAATATGCTCTGGACCACTGAAAACTCTGATCCTCACGCTCGAAAATATTCAATGTATCTCCACAGAACTGTTGTTGAGTTGCTTCCATAAGTTGACGAGAACGTTCCCCTGATCCATATTATGTTAAAAATAAACGCTGGAGGGGGATAATATAATCCTCCATAAATCCTGCTTAAATGCATTTTAATAGGACATCTCCTCAATCCTTTTGCTTATTAATGACCATCCTTTCGAATTTGTATGGTAAGTTATTAGCATTAAAAACATAGTAAATGTGCATTGGGAATGGAGTGAGGGTGGCGGGGATGGACAAGAGAAGAATATGATTTGAGATTTTTGTGAACCTGGGAACCCTCGAACCCGCGAGTCTACGATAATATAAGATGCAAAATTGGATAAGTATAGAATGGCACGGTGGTCGAATAGACTCATCATAAGAAGAATGAAACTTTGGAAGTTTGGGGAGTCTAGGGATCAAAATGTAGATCGCAGAACCTTTCGGTGAAATGTGTATATCATAGAACATGGGAGCATGAAAGCTCGATCCCACCAACCCGGGAAACCGTGATCGTAAAATATATTAAGTATGGGACAACACAGCGGTCGGTCAGACTCGTGATGTGAAGTTATAGATGGCGATGAGAAACCATAAGTCCGCCAACCCGAGAACCCACGATCTAAAAATACGACTAAGTGTAGAACTAGAAAGGGATAGTAAGAGGGAAAAAGAAAAGGGAAAAATAGGTAAGTGTAGAAGAGGGAAAATAAAGGGAGAAAATGATTCGGGAGAATAGAAAAGGGGAGAGAATTTTTGGAAGCGGGAGATGACCTCAACAAATTCTTGTGAAGATTTCGAGTTCAGGAGCTATGCACAAAGTTAACACGTCAGGTCTTTGAATCCTCTTGTAGTTGGCTCAAGGTCATCATAAGGGATAGCATTGGGATCACCAATGTGGATCTTCATGGTGCCACTGAGTATGATTGTTTCGTCGTCAATATATAATGTGGAAGATATGGCAGCGAAGTCAAACATAAATAAAAAAGGTTACGATTCTTTTTTCGGTTATGCTTTGTTGGACAAGTTCTTGATCTAAGACATTCTAAGCATATGCACGTCAATGAGTCCACATGTCATTATTTCAAAAAGGAGTTATAACAATTTTTTTTTTGTAAAGGATGCAAATTATATTACAATTCATAAGTAAAAAGTCTTTCTCAAGATTATTGATTTTTTCCAAGTCAAAAATATTGTTATTGAAAAGAAGTTGAAGAGGAGGTGCATGTTCATTGTTACCCGACGCCTTAATTTATTTTATAAAGAAGTATTAAGATGTCATGTCATTGAAATACATTGTTGTAAGTCTAGGAAGAAGAAAAGTGAGTAATCGTTGTAGTGACATTTAGTTTGGACAAGTATGTCACAAGTTTGAGTTTGTGTTGGAGCTGGTCATTCCAACATAAGACAAATTCTATTCAAAATTATTTGTAGGAACCATTGATTACCAAACATTATGAAGACATGAAAGATTATGCAGAAGAGAAATCATGATGAAGTGCAACAAGGAACAAAGATCATGTAGGGAAAGCAAAGAAGAAGATGAAAGAGGAACACTGAAGCAACAAAAGACATACTCATGATGAAGTACAAAATGATGAAAAATTTGGCAAAGATGAATGGTGAAAGACAAAAAAGAAAAGACTCATTGGAAGAGGTAAACAAATTGGTAAAGGACAAAGCAGACTCCAAATGAAGAGGTAAAACATAAGGTATGCTTGGTGATGAAATGTAAATGGGTTTATGTTTTGGGCATATGTAATGGGATTGTAATTTGGGAATTTAGTAAAGAATGCTTATTGTACCTTCGATAAATTTGAAATGATGCATACATGTTGTAGGGGGTGCATGATCGATTGTACCTGACACCCTAGAGGTTTTTGGTCCAAATTTGTAAAGGTTATCCATAGGAAAATTGTGTTCCAGGTGTTTAGTAATCCTTATTGAGTCAATCCTACATGGATTAGTGTGGTAGCATATGTAATCATGTAGCATGTATTTCTCTTATGCATAGAGTGGACATGACATAAAGTTGTGTAATTAACCACTAGGTAGGTAAAAGAGTGGCAGGTGTACTTGTATCTAATATTGATGGTGAGTCAGAGAAGTTGAATCTTCAATTANAATCTTAGAATGTGAGAAGATTGGGACCAAGTTATAACATGTTGTTGAACCATGTACATGTGAAAAGGATTCCTAGAGAACTAGTGACTACAATGAATGAAACCCATGTATCTTGGTAGATAGATTTATTTTTATATGGAAATCAATGATCATTGGTTTGCAGGTGCAAGAGGAAGAATCAATTCAAGTTAATCATTTTTGTGCAAGTACAAAAGAAGCAGAAAGTTTGAGGATGAAGTTCATAGTGAATAAATTCCAAGTGAGTGTGTGTAATGTAAATCAGTTTCTGCATCATCGAGGTTCATGGTCAATCCAAAACATTTGTGTGCGAGGTTCGTGGTCATCTGAAACCATCTATGTGCAAAGTTCATGGTCAGCTGAAACCACTTGTATGTGAAGTTTGTGGTCAACTAGAAACCACATGGTTTGATGGTTCGTGGTCATACGAAACCACTTGAGCATTGTAATGGTTCAGGGTAACCACAAAATCCCAAGGAGATTTATGATGAGGAGAATCTAGTAAAATGAAGCAAGAGACTGAAGGAAGTCCAACCATATGAAGATGACATAAGATTACAACATGATTCTGATAAATGCTTGACCAGATAGAAATTAAGATATGTATTCGTTAAGGGAGAGTGTTATAATACATAACTCATACAAGTGACATGATGGCCCGACCTATTCAGTAGGTAATCCAATAATATGACCTATTAGACTAAGTTAGAGATAAACGATCCACTCCAAGTCAAAGGAGAAGTTGAACACATGGCTCAAGGGGATAAAAGATAAGGATGTAATAAATAAGTTGGACTCTGAAGTGTCTAGAAGAGACAATCTATTCCCTTGATCTATGCTCGTAGTCAATAACCCAACTTCATCTAAATGTGTGTAAATAAAGGCTATGTCTAATGCCAAAGATCAAGTTTTTTTTTTTTGTGTTCATCTGTGTCTCTCTTGTGTTGTGTATTGTGTGAGGTCTCTCTATTTTATAATGTTTTTATGTATAAAATATATATTTTAATGTAAATTGTTTTATATTTTTATGTATTAATATTATTTACATATATGTAATTTATTTTAATAAATTTTTTGGCAAAAGTTTCATGGTTAGTTTTTTATGTTTATTACATTTTATATAGTGGGTTGGGGCATAATTCATTCATTTTTCATATACTTGGTTAATCATGATGATACATATATTGTCGTCTTTACTCCACTTGTCATTTTATTTCCGCCCCTCCTCTGCCTGCTTTAATTCTTTCGAATGATCAACAATCCACGAGTCAAGAAGCAGAGAAGAACATTGTTGTATTGCATCAAGCCTCTTTGGAAAATGCCTCCTTGAAGCTTGCTTGACCTTTCTAATAATAACTTAGATAATATTATTTCAATAATGTTCTTAATTTGTAGTTGGAGAGATTAACAAAGATTTAATTGTTTATTGTAAAGCTTGTCTGAATATGTGACGAGTCTGGTGAATATTATTCATTTGGACCTTCATTCAAATAAACTTAGAGTGCTACCAGATTCTGTTGGGTATCTTGTGAAGTAGAAGGTATTAAATGCTTTTGGGAATTCTCTTGTTGTGCTTCCAGATGGCATTCAAAAGACCCATTAGGTTATTCGAAGAACTTCAGAGTTTTTTTTTTCTTCTTACTATATCCATGATTGCATTATTCTCGATCATTGACCATGGCATTAATTTGAAAATTCAATGCACTGGAAGAGGTGATAGTTGATTTCAACCAACTCACACAACATCATGAGGCACTGGGATTCGAAGTGTTGAAACTTTGGAAGCAGGGATCAAAATTGATTTCTTCATTGCCCTTCAAGATCCCTCTAGCCCTTTATAGAAGAGATTAAAATTATTTTCAATTTAAATGAAAATTAAAATAAAAAAAAAATACTTGTCAAATTTGAAATGAAAATTATTTCATATTTTTTCAATTGAAAGGAAAGGAAAAGTTTCTTAATATGTTCTACTTTTCATTGTTTTTATGGGTTGGAAAATTTCCTTAATATGTTCTACTTTTTATTATTTTATTGTTTTAATACGTTTTTCTTTTATTAGTCCCTTTTCCCTATATCTTAGCAATAAAAAAAAGAATGTTAACAATTTTTCATGTGTCAAGTTAGTTCAAAGAAAGAATTGTTATGTTTTTTCTACAATACAATCCTATTTTTATGGATCTCATGCATGCATGTATATTCTATTTATTGAAGCCAAAGAGATGGATCATGGAGGATCAAATCACGAATTCTCTGAACACAGCAACGAACTTTGTGACTTGGAAGTTGGAGGATATATTACTACACTTTGTAAGTCAATTTCTTTTGTCAAGGCAACCCTTCTCAAGTTCCCGGTCTTTTTTCTGCTGTAGGTTTCATATTATTTAATCTTTGTTTTGTTATAGGTTTCGTATTATTGAATCTTTGTTCTATTGTAAGTTTCGTATTATTGAATGCAGTCTTTGCTCTGTTGTAGGTTTCGTATTATTGAATGTATTGTAGACTTTTCAAACATGACAATTTCCAGTTCACTATCTTCTCCACAGCTTTGTGTTATTTTATTTTATTGTATTTTAGACTTTCCTATGAGTTATGAGTTTGGAAAATTAGATTTACAACCATTTTTTGAATTCTCAAGAAATTTCAACTACATTTTTGTTGGTCTAAATTAGTTTAAATTAATTGATATTTATTTTAATTTGGGTTTGGGATAAACTTTTAAGCAAAAAATTAAAATTTTAAATTACCAATTTTTTTTTATCTGTGCTTGTCCATTTCTAATGTGTAAACGATTATTATCAAATTATATTGTTTTTTTAATGAAAAAAATGGAAAGTGAGATGAGTGTTCACTTGTCTCATTAGTTATACATGTCTCCAATGATATTGCCTTGTAGTGTCGTAGACTTTTTAATTATAAGAAGCTTTGTCTAAATAAGGTTTTAGCATATTTGTTAAAGATGCACTTGATCAAAAACTTTGCGTTGCCACTTACATAGAAGCTTTCCCCACTCATTTCTTCTCCACAATATTGATTGGCGAAGGATTTATTCTACAGTATCATCGAGCACGGGTGAGTGATTTATCGATTTAATTTATTTTTATTCATTTCTAATGTTTATATCCTATGTATTAACATGTTTATTTTGGTTTTAGTTGATTATTAATTATGTTTCTTTTAGTTTTAGTTGATTATTAATTTATATTTCTTTTAGTTTTAGTTGATTATTGATTTATATTTCTTTTAATTTTAGTTAATTAATTATACAATCATAAGAAATTAATTCAAGTAGCAATTATAAATTCTTGCCTTTACTCAACAAAATGAAACGAAAGAACATTTAGCTGAATTACTATTTTGTGCAATGTTCTAAATTAAAGAAATTTTGCAATTAATAATAACAAAATTGATAAAGATATATGCATAATTTATGTGAAGTTAGATTTATTTTTTTTGTAAATAAAAATATTTTATTACCATAGAATTCCATCACAACAATACACATGTCTGGACAAGAGCCAAAAACCTTCCACCTATTTTGCCAAACAGATGGAAACCAAAACAAGTGGCCGAGAGTCTTGATGCCTGGACAAGAGCCAAAAACCTGCCACCTATTTTTCCAAACATATGGAAACCAAAATAGGTGGTCGAGAGTCTTGATGTCTCGACAGTTTGAATAATCCATGCATCCATGAACAAAAGAAGCCAAAATTCCTACAATGGTTTTGACAATTGTAATGCATAATAACAAAAAAAAGAAACCCAACATAATTACATAATGGGTGAACCCAAATTTCCTTTGTATCCATGATTTTTCCAGGTAGGAGTGAAGACGAGCGACTGTGGAGAGGTCGAGCATCTTATTTTGTCTGGTGTTTCTGAGAGAGCATCAAACAACAAGTCTAAGCAACTGTTGAGCATGGTGTTACTATGAAGCTTCTCTTCCATATCCTAATGCATATAAAAAATGAGGGCCAAGTGATCTGGTGAGAGGCGACAGGTAGAACTCGATCCCTGTTCTGGAGCACTAGAAAGAGGAGGTTGGCCTCCAGGAGGGATAATCTCTTCATGGTGCACCTATAGTGGGAATTCCTCTTCAATTACACAGGTATCCAAATCCAAATCATCATCATCTCCAGAGGTGGACTGACTAGGAAGGGAAGGTGAGACTTGGGGGTCAGGGACAATATACAAGAGGGAAGTCGGTAGAATTTGAATCGGGACTGCAGGTATTTCTTGTTCAACAATATCCATGGGATGATATTCCACCATCCTATTTTGTGTCAAGGAGGGAGGAAACGTCACAAAAGAATTGTCGAGATGGACCAAAGAAGTTGATGATGGTGGGGAAAAGAGGCATAGCTTTCGTTGCCTGGAAACAAAACTGTAGTAAGAAGTCCCCCTCTTGGGCTTGCCTCTTTCCCGGGGCATGACAATGTGAGTAATCAGAATGTCTAACAGGAGCAGAGATTTCGAATAGGGGAGGAAGAAAGATGGACAAGCAAATTTTGTTCCAAAAACAAATGACAAGAACCATTGCGTACCCATTGTAAATGGTGAGGCACCAGAGGAGTTGAATGGACCGGGCTTTTGTGCCCCATACCCATCCCAACTTGCCATCGTTGTTGTGCAGAGGACACCATTAAACTAGAGCCTATATGTCGTCGCACCAACGCATATGAAAAATGAATGTCACTCATCCTGCGAGGTAGTGAGGAGAGGGTGGCAGCGTGAACATTTAACGCCTTATTGTGCATGTTGTTCACCTATCACCCCATCCAGGGTCTATGAAGTTAGATTTAATAAAATGGAATTTGGGAAATAAATTAGAAATAATTTGAGTATGTTATTATGTAATCTAATTATAATGTTTTAATTATAAGTTGATTTTTCAACTATAATAGTGTAGATCAAGATAAAATGAAATTGGTTAGAATGTTAAAAATTGTAAAATTTGTTAATTATAATGTTTATGTTGTAATTGGTAAATCATTATAATGGTGAATTTTATGATAGATTATTGGATATAATGATATTATTTGTGATATAATAATTTCTTAATTTAGAACTCCCATGTGCATACATTTCCTCAATAGACAATGTGATGATTAACATCCATGGACATGGTGATTTAATATTGATGTTTGGTATTAAAATTTAAGGATTGAATAAATAGTTTTCACAAATAGTAATGGAATAATTTATAGTTTTATGTTTAAATTAATAGTGTAATGTGTTAGTGGTTACACCATGATCTTTCTAGTTATAAGCATAGAGATAGTATGGATAATTTTTGCAAGAACCTAGAGATGGATTTGATTTCCACTTTTTGGCACGCGGGACCTCAGGTTCCAAAGACTATGTAAATTTAGGTATTGGTACTAGGTAGATACTAAGGTAGATCTTTTATAGTTGAGTTTGTAAAAGTAATCACGTCCCCTCTTCCCAAAGATTTGACCGGTAAAGTCTACGGAGGTATACATACCCTATCCCCCTTTGGATTTGAACTTGTGACCTCTTAGGAGAAAACACATGTCCGTAACCATTAGGCCCACTCAGGCTGTATCAATTTAGGTTAATGACAATTTTACTTTAGTTATGTAACAATTTCACTTTAGTCACATGAATGTCATTTTTAATTGTAATAATTGAACTTTCTATTATTATCATATATAATATAATATTTTTCATCCATTTCTAATGATATTTTCTTTCCATATAAAAACAAGGAATTTATCAAGAAGAAATGTTTAGAAATGACAGACCTACAAAACATGGAAGACAAATAACACTTGCTCATGTATTTAAATTGAAGCTAGATGATACAAATATTGAAGAAAATGTTGATTTTGAGGATGAGATTAATATTGAAGAAGAAGGTATTCCAAAAAAGAAAGGCAAGGGGTAGCTCCTAAAAGAACATTTAAATATGCAAGAGAAGGTAGTAGTACAATCCAATTAGGTGGGTTAAATGTTCATCCCATATCTGAGGCTCATAGACATGCAATTCAACTCTTGGAGAGTGAATCAAGGAAATCATATTTACCTATCACAAAACATGTTGAACTCATGCTTGATGTTGAGAAATCCAAAATAATCATTGTGATGGAAACTATGTATTTTGTGGCTATAAAAGATTTACCTTTAAAATTGTATAAAGACTTGTGTGACTTGCATAGGTACAAGGGAACACCAATATGTCTTTAACCAATGAATACTCTTTATATACTAATATTACATCTGGAAAAGAGTTTTTACTTGTAGAAAAAATAGTTTACTGGAAAAAATTGAAGGAAGAAAGTTTCTCGAGTCAATTTTATTCTATGTGGATGAAAGCATAGATAAAACAATGGAGCAATACCTTATTGTATATATTACATATCTAATGGATGGGGGAAGAGGGTCACGTGCAACAAAATTTATTCATCTTCTGAAAAATCAAAGACAATACTGCACAATCAATGTATGAATCCATGTCAAGATTATTATATGAAATGGATTTATCAAAATATAAAATGGTGGGATTTGGGTCAGATGGAGCTTCTTCTATGAGAGGTATTCATGAAGTTTTGGTCGCCAAGTTGCTTTGGGAAGTGTCTCGTTTTCTATGCATTCGTTATGCAGCACATCATGTGGTACTAGCTATAACTGATGCTACAAATTATTTTCTAGAATTTAATTATATCGATAAGTTGGCCAATAAAGTATATTCTTGGTTGGAAAAATATTCAAAGAGGCATGGAGAACTCAAAATTTTAATGGACTTATTTCAAATTGATAAGTTATAGGTACTTCAAATTCATCAAATCCGATGGCATTCTATGGGACATGTGATGAACATGCTTGTCAAAATTAAGTCGGCATTATTACAAGAATGGAAACATGATAACAAAAAGATATATGAAATGGGAACAATATTTCAAGTTCGGTTTTGTATTCATTTGTTGGGAGATGTTCTAACCGAACTAAATAAGCTAAGTCAACGATTTCAAGAGGAACATATCGATATAACATCTATTGGTATGCAATTAGATGTTCTTATTGAACTTCTTCGTAGAAGATTCTTGCGAGATATGTTTGGAGCATGTTCTCAACATGTTTCATATTTTTTAAAGAAATCAGAACATGTAAAATTGGAGTTTATTGATAATATAGGTGCTTCACATGTGCATATGTTAATATTTGAACCTATACCTAATTCACTTGGGTTAGGTACTATGGAAGATTGTGTTCATTTGGGTAAATCATTTGTCCAAAATTTGATTGATGTTCTCACTGGCATGTTTACAGATTTGTCAGTATTCAATGCAACAAAATTATTGAGTCCTCGTTCTTACTTTGAACAAGAGAATTAAACAGACTTTGAAACAAAATGATAGTTGAGAAGGCTATGTGAAAAATTTGATATTGGAGACTCACATCCAATAATTGATACAAAAAAATGTGAAGGTGAAATGGAAAGATTTACTATTACTCTACATTGGGCATATCCAAGGAAAAACATGGTTGCAACATGGGAACAATGTGGAGGAGAACATTGAGTGGTGTGAGTCTTACCCAAATTTAATGAAATTATGACAATTGTTCTTACTCTTAACACTGCTAGTTGTGAAAGAAGATTCTCTAAGTTAAATCATATAAAAATGATAATAGATCTAGACTTGGTCTAGAAACGTTAAACACTTAGAGAGAAATAAAGACACAAAAACCTCTTTCATTAAATAAAACAAGTTAAAGTGTCATGATACTTCATTCAATTTTGTAACAACATGCTCGCACATCTTACATTTTCTAGCAAAGAGTTAGATCCAAATGACATCATTATGTAATATTAAGTAGCAAAGGGTTAGATCCAAATGACAAGGAATCAAAAGCTTTTTACCATTAACCAAGGTTCAATTCTACTCATGTCTCAAACTAAGACTATTTTCCAAAGAAATGTAGATGAAGAGAAGTTATCAGTGTAGTAAGCATATTCTATTTTCATGGGAAATGTGTATGATTAAGCTATTCGTTAATATACCCTATTTTTCGAGGGAAATGTGCATGAATAAGATATTCATGTGGTAAATAAACTTTATTTTCTAGGGAAAATGGGTTGAATAGGCTATTTGTGTACCAAATATGTCTTTATTTCCTAGGGTTTATAAAAATGTTTTTGTTATAAAAATTATAATTTTTATTGATGAAGTTGCAATGTGAAATTGTTTTAATTTTAAATAAGATTTATTAATCTATTTATAATGTCAAAATTTATGAAATTGAGAATTTCATTGTCAAAATCACAATTTTTATGGTGTTATCTAATTGTTTTATGAAATGGTTTTTTTTGTCGGAATTTAATGATATAAATGTGCACTAAATCACTATTTTTTGTTATTTAAAATCCATTTTGAATGTAGAAATAAATTTAACATGCCAAAAAACTTTTAGGGCGGTGGAATTATACATAAATAATCACTCAAATCTGCAGATCTAACAATTTCTCACCAGATATCAAACAAATGTCCCAAAAAAATATCACTAAAACGATTTAAAAAAAACAAAACAAAACAAAACAAAACAAAACAACATTTCATAAAACGTTTAAACTACAACATTTTTTATTTCTACATTCCATCAAATCACCAATCCAATCGAAACATTTATTATGATATATATTTATTTACACGAGATACCATCTAGATAATGAATAATTCATTTGTTAACAAAATTATTTTAATTGTAATGAGTTTTCTAATAAATTAAGTGGTGCAATATAGTTATGATTGATATTGTGGTATGCTCTTGCAATATAATTGACTTTGTGTTATTAACATGAAAGTTAATTGAGTTTGTTTTTTTCGGTAAAATTGAGGTTTTCCAAGGACTATACTTTTTAAAGTGTGCAAATTAGGGTATGGTGCACTTTCCTACTTGGATAATGATTTTTTTTTTTGCAAATTATAGATGAAAAAAGAATTTGGAATTATTTATAAAAAAATTGAAAAATATTTTTTTAATAAAAAAAATGTGTAAAGTTTAAATCTATTTTTTATATTAAAATTGATATTTATACTATATGATTATATAACTACAATTTATACTTAATTTATAATTATTTATTAATAAATGAAAAAATTACGCTTACATTATAATAATATGATTTATAATTATTAAAAACATCATATAAATAATAATGACTCATAAAATATGAAAACAAAATCAATTACAATGAATAGTAAAATGAAATATAATGAATAGTAAAATGAAAACCATTTAGTAAAATGAAATACAATGAATAGTAAAATGAAAACCATTTAGTTAAATGATTTGACTTCATAAAACTTACTTATATTGAAGTTGTTATGAAGTTTTGAATTTGAAATATGATATATTTGACAATGTTACCATACAATTTAGGTTGCTTTGATTTCAAGAACTCAATGGGATGGTTGATAAGTGCTTGTCCTAATGTTAGGGATGGTTGATGATGGTTGATAAGTGTTTGTCTTAATGTTTGTGCTTTCTTCCTCATAAAGGCAATGATTAAATGCATATCAACTTACCCTGCTTTGGTTTCAATAACTTAATTGGATAGTTGATAAGTGCTTGCCCTAAGGATAGTTGATAAGTCCTTGTCCTAATGTTTGTTCTTGCTTGCTTGTAAAGGCAAAGACTAAATGCATAGCAATTTACCCTTGTTTACAAATTACTTTCATATTATTTAGTTATAGTCACCCCAAAAGGAAGTTAAGTAATAGATAAACATTGATTGATCTTGATGTGAATGAAAGCTAATTCAAATTTTGGTGAGCATGCAATTTAGTTGTCATTTTTTTTTATAAATTTTCTAGAAAACTAATTAGACGGAAAAAAATAGCACTTCTCTTTGAGACAATTAAAGAAGAATGTGGTACTCTACTTACAAATTATTTGTTTTAAGGCTTTGCTATAACTTTCAAAACCACAAGTTCAATACTCTCAAATTCATTAAAAAAATTGAAAAATAATTTTAAAAAACATTTAATAAGACAAATTAAAAACTCTAAATATTATTTTAAAAACAAAATATTATACCATTTAAAATGTTGCTTTGCATTTTTTTAAGAAGTGGAGAGGGAGGAACGAGTTGGTTAGGTTTTTAAGAAGTTTTAGTAGGGTAAGGAGTTGGTTAGGAGTGTTAGGGTAGAAATGGCGGTTGAGGTTTTGGATGCGGCGGTAGAAGCATCTAAAGTTCAAGAAAAAAAGAAATCATTTAAGGATGCGGTAGATGGAGGTAGAAGCAAGCCACTAGAAGACATCTCAATGGTAGGGATAGACAGTAACATGCCCATATCTGACCAACCTGCAACAAGAGCATGTACTAGTAGTAAAGCCAACAAGAAATTGCGAAATGGATGCTTGGAAAAAACGATGGAGAACCCGAGGTATGAGGTTACCTCTCCATTGGTGGGAAACTACATTCAATACATGAAGGGCCATGCTGTCATTGGAAAATTCATGGGAATTTGACCCTTAGAAAAAGAATTGATGGTATGGATAAAGTCGAGATGGAAATTCAAAGGGGACATTAGCCTAAAACTAGGGTCCAACGACTTCTTTACAGTAATTTTCACCTACTCTGAGGACAAGAATAAACTTTTTGATGAGGGAACATATTTTTTTAACTTAACAGGACTCCATCTGAGGTACTAGTCGAAACACTTCTCCCCAAAGAAAGAAGGCTTCACAACTGTTCTAGTTTGGATCAGACTATATTCCTTACCCCAGAAATTATGGCATCTGGAAACTCTGGAAGGGATAGGAAACACATTGGGATCTTTTGTCAAAATTTTGGAGATAACCAAGGTGGCTAAGTATAAGTCTTATGCAAGGATATGCATCTATATGAATGTGGCAAGAGCTTTACCAAAATCAATTACCATTTCATTTCAGGATTAGAAATGGGTTCAAACCATAGATCATGAACATATCCCATTTAGATGTAGGAATTTCCATGAACATGGGAATCTATTTAGAGGCTTCCCTCATAATATAACTTAGACAAACAACAAATATAAGGAAGAGAGGGACACAAAATGATTTTTTAAGATCTCTAGTAATAGAAAGGAGAGGCATAAAGGAAATAAAGACATAGGGGAAACCACAAAGAAAGATGAAAATGGCTTCCATATATTAGCTTCAACATAACACAAGGAGACAATTCTCAAGGGAGACCATCAAGAAACAAAGAAAGAGAAGGTGACATAGACAACTCTAGAAGTCAACCAGGAAGAAATACAGAAATGTCGCCGCATGGATCAATGCATCGTTAACCCAGAGATGACAATGAGGGAAATCAAGATGTAAGATCTGGAGGCATTCGAAGACTGCCAAGATGAAACTGAGGAGGAACCTACCCATTATTTAGAGCAGGATGATATCGAAGTGGACATTAAATCTCTAATATCCTTTCATAGAGATAAAGAGGTTAATAACATGCATGTGGTACAACTTTGCAGGATCTAAAGAGAGTTACTCAAAAGGAAGAGCAAGGAACAAACGCGGGAAAATCCTACTTTATCAGCATAACATAAATTTCCTAGAATCATCGTGTCGAGGATGTTCTTCTCTCCTTGTATACTTGCCTTGGGAAGTTTTATGAATTGACCCTTTGGCATTCTCATGTCTTCTTTCAATGTTGTAGGAGATCCTCACATGTGAAGTATTCTCAATCTACGTTTTCTTTGTGACCGCATTGATCTAACTTCCTTTTTTAAAAAGATCTCTTTAAATCTATTTGATTTGATGAACCATTTTTAATTGGATATAAGTATCATTTGCTTTTATATGATGTTGAATTTTTTAACTTACTTAGGAAAGTGACATGTTGAGCTCATAAGAATATATTGTTGTAATGACTTCAAGTTGTATTGTTGACTAGCCTTATACCCTAAATATTCTAGGGTTTATCCTAGATACCATCCACTTTTATTATAGATAATGAATAATTCATTTATTAACAAAATTATTTTGATTGTAATGAGTTTTCCAATCAATTAACTGGTACAATATAGTTATGATTAATACTGTGGTATGATTTTGGGTGGTATGCTCTTGCATGGAATTTTGGGTGATGAGCTTGACATATTACTAGAAAGTTGACTTTGTGTTATTAACCTAAAAGTTAATTGAGTTTGTTTTTTTCCTTGTAAAATTTTAAGTTATAGTATTGAGGTTTTGCCAAGGACTATATTTTTTTAAAGTGTGCAAATTAGGGTATGGTGTACTTTCGTGCTTGGATAATGATTTTTTTTTCATTGTTAATTATATATATATATATATATATATATATATATATATATAATTTAAAATCATTTATAAATAATAAAAAAATGTATATAGTTCAAATTTATTTTTTATATTAAAATGGATATTTATACTATATGATTATGTAACTACAATTTATAATTATTTATTGATAAGAAAAAAAATTACACTCACATTATAATAATAAGATTTATAATTATTACAAACATCACATATCCATCAAATATGATAACAAAATCAATTACGATGAATAGTAAAATGAAAGCCACTAAATATTCATTAATTAAATGATTTGACTTCATAAAACTTATTTATATTGAAGTTGTTATGAAGTTTTGATAACAAAATCAATTACGATGAATAGTAAAATGAAAAGCACTAAATATTCATTAATTAAATGATTTGACTTCATAAAACTTACTTATATTGAAGTTGTTATGAAGTTTTGAATTTGAAATATGATATATTTGACAATATTACCATACAATTTAGGTTGCGTTGGTTTCAAGAACTCAATGGGATGGTTGATAAGTGTTTGTCCTAATGTTAGGGATGTTTGATAAGTGCTTGTCCTAAATTTTGTGCTTGCTTACTTGTAAAGGCAGAGACTAAATGCATAGCAATTTGTCTTACTTTGGTTTTAATAACTTAATTCGATGGTTGATAAGTGATTCCCTAATGTTAGGGATGGTTGATAAGTCCTTGCCCTAATGTTTGTGCTTGTTTTCTCATAGAGGTAAGGACTAAATTCATAGTAACTTACCCCGTTTACAAATTACTTTTATATTATTTAGTTATAATCATCCCAAAAGGAAGTTAAGAAATAGAAACATGGATTGATCTTGATGTGAATGAATGCTATTTTAAATTTTGGTGAACATGCAATTTAGTTGTCTTAAATCTATTATTTTTTTTTTAATAATTTTTTTAGAAAATTAATTAGATGAAAAAAATAGCACTTCTCTTTGAAACAATTAAAGAAAAATGTGATACTTTACTTAAAAAATATTTGTTTTAAGGTTTTGTTATAACTTTCAAAGTCACAAGTTAAATACTCTCAAAATCATTAAAAAAAAATGAAAAATAATTAAAAAAAACATTTAATAAGATAAATTAAAAACTCTAAATATTATTTTAAAAACAAAATAGTATACAATTTAAAATGTTGATTTGCATTTTTTTAAGAAGTGGAGAGGGAGGAACGAGTTGGTTAGGTTTTTGAGAAGTTTTAGTAGGGTAAGGAGTTGGTTAGGAGTGTTAGGGTAGAAATGGCAACTGAGGTTTTGGATGCGGTAGTGGAGAGGGAGGAACGAATTGGTTAGGTTTTTGAGAAGTTTTAGTAGGGTAAGGAGTTGGTTAGGAGTGTTAGGGTAGAAATGGCAGCTGAGGTTTTGGATGTGGTAGTAGAAGCAACTAAAGTTCAAGAAAAAAAGAAGTCGTTTAAGGATGCGGTGGATGGAGGTAGAAGAAATCCGCCAAAAGACATCTTGATGGCAGGGACAAACAGTAACATGCCCATATCTGACCAACCTGCAACATGAGCATGTACTAGCAATAAAGCCGACAGGAAATTACGAAATGGGTGCTTGGAAAAAATAATGGAGAACCCGAGGTATGAGGTTACCTCTCCATTGGTGGGAAACTACATTCAATACATGAAGGACCATGCAGTCATTGGAAAATTGATGTGAATTTGGACCTAGGAAAAAACATTTATCGTATGGATATAGTCGAGATGGAAATTCAAAGGGGACATTAGCCTAAAACTAGGGTCCAAAGGCTTCTTTACAATGATTTTCACCTACTATGAGGACAAGAATAAATTTTTTGATGAGGGAACACATTTTTTTAACTTAATAGGGATCCATCTGAGGTAATGGTGGAAATGATTCTCCCCAAAGAAAGAATTCTTCACATCTACTCTAGTTTGGATCAGACTATATTCCTTACTTCGGGAATTCAGGCATTTGGAAAATCTGGAAGGGATAAGAAACACACTGGGATCTTTTGTCAAAATTTTGGATATAAACAAGGTGGATAAGTATAAGTCTTACGTAAGAATACACACACACACACACACACACACACACACACACACACACACACACACATATATATATGTGGAAAGAGATTTACCATAATCAATTACCATTTCATTTCAGGACGAGGAATGGGTTCAAACCATAGATCATGAAAATATCTCGTTTGGATGCAGGAAGTGCCACGAACATGGGAATATATTTAGAGACTTCCCTCATAATACAACTCGGACAAAAAACAAATATAAGTAAGAGAGGGACACAAAAGGATTTTTTAATATCCCCAATAATAGAAAGGTAAAATGTAAAAGAAATAAAGACACAGGGGAAACCACAAAGAAAGATGAAAATAACTTCCAGATATTATCTTCAGTAGAACACAAGAAAACAATCCTCAAGGGAGACCATCAAGAAACAAAGAAATAGAAGGTGACACAGACAAATCTAGAAGTCAAGTAGGAAGAAATACAAAAACGTCGCCGCAAAAATCAATGTGTCGTTAAACCAGAGATGGAAATGACGGAAATCAAGATGTAAGATCTAGAGGCATTCAGACACTCCCAAGATGAAACTGAGAAGGAGGAACCCACCCATTATTCAGAGTAGGAAGATATGGAAGTGGAAATTAAATCTCTAATATCCTTTCACAGAGAGAAAGAGGTATATAACATGCAGGTGGTACAACTTTGCAGGCTCCAAAGAGAGTTACTCAGAAGGAAGAGCAAGGAACAAGCACAGGAAAATCCTACTTCATCCTCAGGAAACCTAGGAATTAAATCAAATCCATTGAAGGACCCCAAAAAACAAGGAGGGGAGGAAAAAAAAGAAGGGCCAAAAACCCCATAAGAAAGTCCTAGAATAAACAAGAGCGCTTCTCATTGACTTAGAGTAGGTATTGGGACTACTAGATATGTATTTCTTACAAGAAACCAAAATTTGAATATGAAAATATTTTTCTGGAATACGAGGGGACTAAATGTTGCATCTAAGCATAGAATTCTTAGGAAAAACTTAGATCAAGAAAAAGCAGATATTGTTTTTTTGCAAGAAACTTAGTGCAATAGTAGGTATATGGAATTATTAGCAAGGAAAATTTGGAACCCCTACGACCTTATTTGATATCAAGGTGGAACTGGTTTCCCAATCCAATCAAATAATCATGATCTCTTATAATAAATTAGGGTCGACAGAGTAGGGTTTTGTATCCAATTTCTATGTCCCTCAAATGCCTACAACCAAAATATACTTTCTAAGCGAGATCTCGTTTCTAGACCTAAATTTGAAAAACCAACAGTGGATTGTTGGAGGTGACTTTAATATAATAACCACTCTAGAGGATAAGAAAGGAGGATATCGTTGGATGGACCCTGAGGACCAGAACTTCAAGAATATAATAGACCAACTATGCTTGATAGACATTCTCCTGTCTTAAGGAAGGTTCGCTTGGAGTAACAAGTGAGGAGGAAAGAATCATATAGTAGAAAGATTGGATAGATTCTTGGTTTCAAAAGCCTGCTTTCAAGAAAGACAAGCCATCTCTGTGGATATTTTACCCATTTATGGATTATATCAATGGCCTATATCTTTGAAATTGGTCAACGATATATGCCCTTACCCTAAGCCTTTTAGATTTGAAAAGTTTTGGATCCGACATCCAAAATTTATGCAAAAAATATTTGATTGGTGGCAGGAGAACCAAAATCTTTATGGAAAAAATATGTACCAATTCCAACACAAATTGAAACATATCAAAGCATGTCTCAAGAAATGGAATAAATAGGTCTTTGGAAACATCCAAGAAGAAAAACGAAAATTAAAAGCTGAGATGGAGCAGGTGCAGGGTTAAATTGTCCAGGTCGGTCTTTCCCCTAATCTCCAGAGCAAGGAGATCCACCTTCGAATGGAGCTAGATTAAAGGGACAACCAATAAGAGATATTTTTCCACCATAAATCTTGAATTCATTGGCTTAAGGAGGGGGAAAAGAACACATATTTTTTCTACAACTCCTTACTTAAGAGAAGGAACCATAACCGAATTCATTCTCTAAAGATGGAAGAAGGAGAGATTGTGGAAAGACATGAGGATATTGAAAAGAATCTGATCAACTATTATAGTTGTTGGGTATGTGTTATATTCTTTGCACGAGTAGTAGTGTTTGAGCGCCTGCGCCGGGCGCGCAGGGGGGTTAGAGGGGGGTGCAGGGGGGCGGAGCCCCCGAAATTTTTATTTTTCGGGCCGACATATTTTCGCTGGGCCGACATATTTCCGGGATGACATATTTTCGGGACCACATGATCTTAGGTGGTTTTTCAGCACATGGTTTTTTGCCGATGGTTTTCTATTTCCGGTTAAGGAATTAGGGTTTTGGACTAATCCAGGTCATTGGGTTAGGGTTTTGGATGTCGCTGGCTCCCATATGTATATTGTATTGTAAACAATGTAACACAATGTATGAATATAATATATGTTGGTTTTCCCGGTTTGGGTTTCCAGGTGAAAAATCTCTGAGTAACGTTTGTATTTTCCATTGTATCTTTTCTGTTCTTTTCTGAATATCAGTTTGCAGTAGATATTGTACAAGGTTAGAATTTACATTTGGTATCAGAGCTTTATTGGCTTCAGGGGGATGGCTTTGTCGTCAAGGGTTTGGCTCGGGACTGTGATAAGCCTTGTTACAGTGGGAGATCTGCGGTATTGTTTTTCAGGTGAAAAGAAATGGCAAGCAATTCGAAGATGGAGATCGATAAGTTTAATGGGAAAAGCTTTGAGTTGTGGAAGCTCAAGATGGAAGATCTTTTGGTGGACAGAGATCAGTGGATCGCGGTAGATCCAGGTACGGCACCTACAGGAACTTCTGCAGATGACTGGAAAAAGACGGATCGGAAGGCAAAGAGCACAATTCGACTGTGTCTCTCTGATTCAGTATTACTTAATGTGTCAGAGGAAGCTACAGCCAAATATTTATGGGAAAAGTTGGGGAAGTTGTATCAGTCTAAGTCCCTGGTAAATAAACTATTCCTGAGAAAGAAGTTGTATAACTTGAGGATGAGAGATGGAGACTCAGTGGCAGAGCA
>ML804046.1:561329-593560 GCA_009831015.1 Picea engelmannii
CCATTCCCAAAATGAAATTTGAAGCACCGACATCCTTCATGTCAAATTTAGAGGACAACTGAGTTTTCACATCCTGTATAATCTCCTTGTTGTTTCCTATCAACAACATGTCATCCACATACAAGACCAAATAAATCAAATGAACACCAATTAATTTAAAATACACACAATGATACTCTTTGCTTCTTGTGAAGCCAAGTCCCATCATATACGTATCAAATTTTTAATACCACATCCTTGGTGATTGTTCTAAACCATACAGGAACTTTTTCAACTTACATGCCAACTTCTTTCCCTTCATAGCAAAGCCTTCTCGTTGCTTCATATATATTTCTTCTTTTAGATCCCCATGTAGGAATGTTTTCTTCACATCCATCTGTTCTATTTAAAAATCAAATGCAGAAGCAACAAATAACATAAATATTATAGAAGTTAACTTGGAAACATGAGAAAAAATCTCACCAAAATCAATTCCCTCAACCTAGGAATAAACATTTGCTACTAACCAAGCTTTTTATTTCTCCACTTTTCCTTCTGCATTCAACTTCTTTTTAAATACCCTTTTGCTACCAATGGGATTTCTTCCAGTTGACAAATCCACTAGATCCCAAGCCTCATTCTTATCCAAGGCTGAAATTTCTTCATCCATGGCCTTTTTCTAGAGATTTCCATCCTCTGAATCCACTGCCTCCCTGACAGTTCTACGATAATCATCAGTAATAGACAAAGCAAAATTTGAACAGAAATCAGATGGAGTATACCTTTTCGGTAGCCTTCTTTCTCGAACTGATCTCCTCAATACTAGAGTATGAGGATCTTCTTCTTATGATTCCTATTCTTTTGTAGAGTCTGATTCATCATCCTTTAAATCAAACTCTATTTTCGCTGGTTCTTCCTTACTTGGTAGGTCTTCCAGTTAAACAACATCCTTCATTTCTCTAAATACCACATCTCATCTATACACAAACTTCTTAGTTTCTAGGTTCCAAATATTATAACCTTTGAGACCATCTTTAAACCCAATAAAGATATATTTTTCAACCTTCTTATCTAGCTTACTCTTGTTTTCCTTTGGAACATGAACATGGGCCTCACAACCAAATACCTTGAGATGTGTGAGAAAAGGTTTCTTACTATTCCATACCTATTGTGGAGTCTTGTCATCCAATGCTGATGAGGGTGATTTGTTGACGAGGTAACATGTAGTACCCACTACCTTTGCCTAGAATTCTTGCCCTAACCTGGCACCATTGAGCATGCAACTTGCTTTTTCCATCATCATCTTGTTCACCCTTTATGCAACTCCATTCTGCTGAGGTGTATATGGAGTAGTATTATGCCTTGATATACCACACTTCTTACATAATTATTCAAATTTATTCCCACATAACTCTCCTCCATTATCTATCCTTGACACCTTAATTATTTTCTCTGTTTGATTCTCAACAAGAGCCTTAAGCTCTTTAAACATGTCAAAGACTTCAGATTTCTTCCTAAGGAAATATATCCAAGTATTCCTAGAGAAATTATCTATAAATGAGACATAGTACATAGATTTTCTCAATGATGGAACCAACACAGATCCAAACACATCACTGTGAACTAGTTGTAAAATTCCTTTTTCCCTCATTGCACCAGAGGGGAATCTTACCTGATTATGCTTTCCATATACACAATTTTCACAGAAATAAAAATCCAAAGAGAAGTTAGACATACCTTTACCATGTAGTAGTCAAAGACCCTTCTCTCTGATATGCCCCAGTCTTTGATGCCACAACATAACCTTTTCTCCAGAGACTGTACGAGTTCTTTCTTCATCAACTACAATATCAGGAACAATGGAACTATTACACCCATCACTAATAGTGATTCCTTGCATTTTATACAGAGTTCCAAACTGAACTCCCTTCAACAACATTGTTTCTCCTCGAACCATCCTGCCAGTTATCTTTTCAAATATTGTTTTTACCCCCGCATCGTCCATTTTTCTTACATAAATCAAATTTATGGCAAAACCTGGGATGAGAAGAACACCAGGTAATTTTATAATCCTTCCATCTATGAGCGTCAACTTGAATTTTCCTCTTCCCATGATTCTGGTTGTTGATTCATCACCTAGGAAAACATTACCTCCATCATACATTTCATATTCACAGAATCACTCCCTGTGGGGAGTCATATGAAAGGATGCACCTGAGTCAACTGACCATGCCTCATGATCTACATGTGTGCTTGAAGAAGCCAAGTACACATCCCCTCCTTTTTCCTTGCAGGTATTTTCTTCTGTAGAAAGAACTTCTTCAGATCCCTTCTTTTTCTCAATTTTGGATCTACATTGCTTCTTGTAGTGCCCTTCTTTTCCACATCTCCAACATACCTTTACAAACTTTCTAAGAGATTTAGATATACCCTTAGACTTAGATATCCCACTTGAGGACTTAGATATATTTGTTTCCTGGGAGCGTCCTCTTGCAAATAATGCATTTTTGCTCTGTCCTTCCATGTTTGTACATCTCATCTCCTCCAACAACAAGGATGAGACTACTTCATCAAACTTCAAGGAAGTTGTATTACTACCTATGGTCACAACCAGAATATCCCACGAGTCTGGTAAAGAGAACAGTAAACTGATACACTTATCTTCATCTGAAATTTTAATCTCAACAGATACTAACTGACTTACCACAGTATTGAAGGCATTCAAATGCTCTGCCACCAAGTCTCCATCTCTCATCCTGAGGTTATACAACTTATTTCTCGGGAAAAGTTTATTTACTAGGGACTTAGACTGATACAACTTCCCCAACTTATCCCATAAATCTTTGGTTGTAGCTTCCTCTGATACATTCAATAATATTGAATCTGAGAGACATAGTCAGATTGTGCTCTTTTCCTTCTGATCCAACTTTTTCCAGTCATATGTTGAATTTCCTGTAGGTGCAGTATCGCGATCCATTGATCTATGTCTATTATGAGGATAATTGTTAAGTGTGGACACAAATCAATCCCCCTAGATCCACCTAGATCTAGAACAAAACAAGACAGGACATGGCGCTTTCCCTAATCTCTAATCATCGAATTTACTATCAAACAAGAGATGAATGACATACCTTTGAATATTGCTTCCTTATATCTTTGTTGTCCTCGTTCCGCTCCAGTTCTCTTGTGATATTGGATCTGCAATGAAACAAACCAACCAAAGTGAAATTAACAATAGTATACTCAATGAAATCTTATACATGTGATCATGGAGTCATGTACTAAAATGAGAATGTTTTATGAGAAAGAAACATGCCACTGTATTATATAATGTGGAATAAAGATACAACCAGATGCCTTGATGTTGTCAGGTTCCTTCCAACAGTTCCTTGCTTCCCACACACTTCTAATCCACGAATTCTGAGACTATAGATCTGATAGTTTCTCACAATATATCTTGACAAAGAAAATCTCAAAGCCAACATACAAACTCCAAAAACTCCAAGCTACAAAACTCAATAACAAGCCAAACTAACTTTCTCCATGAGAGATCCTCTCCTTTTATAAGCTAAAGAGGATAAGGTGAGGAGGTTAGGATGATCCCACTAAGTCATGAAAGCGGGTAAGATCCAAACCGTTCGAAGGCCACCTCACCATAGAAGCTTCTCCTTCTAGAAGCATCGAGAAGACACTCATTTTTCCCATGTACAGGAATTTATGCACCCCAGCTATAGAGCAACCTGTGAAAACTCCACAACCTAGCTATAGAGTAAGGTGCGAAAATCGGGAATTTTTGCACCCTGTGTATAGTGCAACCTGCAGAAATGTTCCTTAATAGGGTTTTTACAAAGGAAAATACAACTTCTTCTCTCAATAAAAGTTCTTCTCCCTACTTTCTTCAGGAATCTACGCCACTGACCTCTTTGAAGGCAACAAATAGGTTTACATCATTAATGGTCATAGGGATGAAAAAAATAATGTGTAATAGAGATCCCCCCAAAGTATGAAGTTAGAACAGAGTGATAGCTGAAATACTTTGTCGAGTGTGTGTAGGAAACAAGGAACATGTCGGTCGAAAACTTGCCAACAAACAAGGAAATATAGTACAATAATATATCATCACTGAGGTAGGCATTCCCATACTCAGAATACTAATGAGTCAAAGCACAAATGTCGACATACAAAGATCCATGTCAAGTAAGACAAGTCATGGCCACCAAACATACACTGTGGATCCATGCCAATATGACTCAAATATGAACATAGTCTCCAAAAATACACTATGGATCTATGTGTTAAAAGACACAAATTTGAACATAGCCACGAGACATACATTGTGGATCTATGCAACAATACAATATGAATATACTCAAATGCAACCTGAATCTGTTAGAAAAGATTCAGGGTCTTCATCTCTATCACTCTATAGTATGAATCTAAGCATGCGAATACATGTGTTGGAGTCGAACATGGTAGAAACCACTTGATTACCGGTCATTAGTTAATATCGTTAACAAGTACGAGGGAAATCACCATTAATGTCAATGACTCCCAAGGTACTCTAGTACAATCCAATGGGTGTGAATTAATGAGCTGAAGTCGAACACTCGATGGAATCTCCTGATCAGGAGTCAATGATGAAAACCCACTGTCGCAAGCGAGGAAACCTACCATTAAGGCATGCAAGCTCCAAGGTACCAATTAGTTTCTAAGTATAATTTCTGGATAATGAGTTGGAGTCGATAAGAAAAGACTCGTCATAGGAGGGCCTTAATGTATCCCCCATCAATGACATGAAGCAGGTAACAAGATTTGAAGTAGATCAGAGTAACCAGTGATTCAGGACTGAATCAAGGATGGTCGATGTAATAGAAGGCTTAAGGACTGCAGAAATGCCCAACTCAATAGAAGGCTTTCTGGGTTGAACTTCTCTTTGAACATATTGACGACACGACAATTGTCTTGGAAACACTGACTCAACAACAGGGATCACAGAATGATTGGTAATCTTATAAAGGAGTATGATCAGGAGGCAAGAAGATTTTCCAACCTAGACACAAAGCAAGTAAAAGGGTTTCATGTTCAAAGGTGAATCTTCCATAGAATATAGGTTTAGACACATTTCTTTCCCAATTTTCCCCCCACCATTTCTGGTGAGTACCTCTTTATTTTTACACAAGCTTGAGGAGGATAACATATGCTTGAACTGTAAGCTCATCCTTCATATGAGTCCTTCAGAGAATATTTAAAGAACCCTAGGAAGGAGTGGTTCGGTCCCATATGGGCCTTTCGATGTCTGTTTTACGAGTCCAAAGAAAGAAAACTCAGGGGTTTTTCATGTTTAGAGAGTCTGGAAAACACTTAAAGAAAACTCCAAAATGTCATTTTTCGTAAAGCAGTCCGATGAGACTGAAAAAGAGATAAACTATCGCTCAACAGACGCGCTTTATAATACTTTAATGAGGGTTAAAAGAACAAGATCACTCGGCAATATTTTCATGTTTAGAGAGTTTGAAAAGAGCTTAAAGAGAAATCCAAGGGGTTCCTTTTTCGTATGACCTTTACGAGTCCAAAAAAGTGCTAAAAGTATACTCGGTTACATTCTCAGGTATTTACGAGAACAACAAAGAACAAAGACTAAGCTCGGTAACTTATTATTATGTATTTACAAGCATGAGAAAGAACAAAGACTAAGCTCGGGATTGTTTTCATTTTTACACAAGCTTTAAAACAAAACAAAACTATGCTTGGAATAGATTTTATTTTTACACACATTCTCAGGTATTTATGAGCACGAGAAAGAAAAAAGACTAAGCTCGGTAACTTATTCTTATGTATTTACGAGCATGAGAAAGAACAAAGACTAATCTTGGGATTGTTTTCATTTTTACGCAAGCTTTAAAACAAAACAAAACCATGCTTGGAATAGATTTTATTTTTACACAAACTTAAAAACTAAACAAAACTACGATTGAACCTGGTTTCATTTTTACACAAGCTTGAACTAGAGGAAACTATGCTTGAGGTAGGTGGTTTCATTTTTAAAACAAGCTTGAACCATAGAAAACTATGCTTGGAACTTCCCAACACATAACACATGGATGGTTGGTACTTAGCCCCAACTTAAGAAACTAGTGGCTTTAACTTCAGCATGAAGTCGAGAGGCTGTAAGCAATGCCCGCCAAGCTTTGTTTCGTCCAACTTCAAAAGAGGATGAAAATGAAGTTTCAAATACTAGACGAAGGACTTGACTCAACAGAGAGGGGGAAGTTGTTTCATTTTTTAATGAGGTTGCTACAGAGATGCGAAAACTATCCTCACAACTGGATTTATTTTTTAACGAGCTTGAAATCAAAAAACCATGCTCAAGGTTGGTTTCATTTTTTAATGAGCTTGAAATCAGAAAACCATGCTCAAGGTTGGTTTCATTTTTTAATGAGCTTGAAATCAGAAAACCATGCTCAAAGCTCTTCTTGATCATGACTTCCAAGAGGACAATGCTCTGGAAGGACACCATGTCAAGGGAAAAAGCTCGATCATGGCCTCAAAGAGCTCTTCACTCGATGGAAGAAGTACACTCTGGAAGGAACACATGTCGAGGGCCGTGATAGGGGTAAGGAGATCAGGCTCCAATATCCCTACCGAAGAGATCACCATGTCAACTATCGGATATAATTCATAAGAGACTGAGCTTACAGTGAGAGGCTCATCTTCATCAATAGCTGAAGGCATGGGAGACAACGCCACATAATTGACCTGTGGCAGGGGTGATATTATTTTCAGATAAGAACCATTTAGGGATTTCATTGATTTGATGGTTAATTTAGGGCCAACAAACGAAAGTTGATCAATAGTGACCATTCTTCCATCGTGAGGGAAATATATCACACGAAAAAGAGTGGACACAATAGCTTTAATGGCATAAACATAATCTTTCCCAGGGAGTAAATCTAAATCCAAGGGGTCTTGGACTACCATGATGTCAATAAAGACATTTTTTCCTCCCAAAGTTAAAGGAAACTGAGGAAGGATCCCTGAAGGGTGACTAGTTCTTCTGTTAAAAGCAAACATAGTCTAGGTAACCGGCACAAGCTGAGGATAACCTGAATCTTTCCAAGAAATAGAGGACAAAATACTAACGGACGAACCTTCGTCTATCAATGTCTAAGGAATGCCTCGACCACAAACTTGTACGGTAATATTGAAAGGAATGTGAGAGGGAAGACGAGGTCCAGTTAGCACACCCCAATAAAAAAGGATGGACTCATTACTTGGAGGGGGTTCTACGGGAAAAAGAGGAATGTCCCCCAGCACGGTAGTGTCTGTATCAACAAGAAAAACTTGAGAAACATTGGGTTTACTCTCTAGAAGGAGAGTAGGATCGACTGATAATGACATCAAATCGACCACTTGGGTGTCATTCTCAAAGGGGAGAATGGGGTTGACAAGTGGAAATGAATCGACCGCTTGGTTTTCACTCTCTTGCAGGAGAGTGGGATTGATCGAGGATGGGATCAGATCAACCACTTTTCAGCTGGTTCAACTAAGGACATGACCATATTGACTACATGATCAATCAGACTAACTAATGAAGGGGCCGGATCGATCATTCCACCAACTACAGGTGGGTCGAGAGTAAGCTTGTGATAAACAACTAGAATTTGGGGCTATGAACAGTCATGTCTTCCAGTAATTTTGAGGTTTCATCCATACGAGGGAAAAAGTGAGTTATATGACTCCCTTTGCATAACATGCACAGGAACTTGACTCTACTTTTCTTCTTCCCAACGGTATCTTGACTAGTTGACGGGAGGTCATCAACATGTTGTTTAGAGGTTGACGACATGGGTTGGTGACGTTGTGTAGACCATGCTTCTATAACCTTGGATAGACCAGGGAAATCCTTAAGAAGATGGATACCCTTACAAATCCTGCAAGGGTGCTTGGACTTATGGGTTGTTTGGATGATCTTGGCATCATCAACACTTTCAGTGCAATTAACAATAACTGGTTTCTTTCCAACATGTTTGGCACTGGTTGGAAGTTTGGACCCTTGTTTATTTTTCTTCTTATTTTTCTTCTGTTTCTTCTTCTTCTTATCCACCGAGTTACTAGCTTTAGAGCTTTCACTCGACGAAGAAGATGAAATGGAAGAAGACCTTGCAAGTGAAGAAGGCGAAGAATATCTTACTAATGAAGAAGGTGAAGGATCAACATGAGGTTGATGTTCTTGGGTGGAAGTGCTTACAAATGAAGCACTAACTGCATTCGGGACTACCTGAGTGGAAAACAACCCTACCAGTAATCCAATTGTGAGACCTGGAAGGCTCAAAGTAGTGATGTGAAGAGGACCAATGTTTTTGTAAGAAGGAAAAACAAAAGGTTCCCCTAGAGCAGAGGTTCCTTCATTAGTCATTTCGGGAATTGATTCCATTAAAAACAAAAATCCAACCTAGATTCTACTAGGAAAAACAAACAACACACGCTAAAAATCTAGTAAGAAAACAAGCAAACAAAACCTTCTTACGATGAACGCACTAGTTGGTGATGAAATCCAACATTGCGGGAACAAAGTAAGAAGGGCCTGAGATAGAGTGGGTGGAAAATTTACGTTGACGATCTGCTTAACGAACTTACACCCTGGTGCAAGCTCCCACACATAATTTTGGGTATACCCTCCAAGGAGCCCGAGTGAGTTTGGCCAACATAGATTCCAGGTACCGTGAAGACTTTCCCCTCCACATTCACCTCGTGTAAATACCTTAAAGAGATAGGCCACTAAGGTTACCAACTACTACAATGACGCATGGGGAAATAGTCGACAGTCTGATCCACGTGCAAAGGCAGGGTATCTAGCCCAAATAAACTCAAAAGGCTTCCACTCATCATTGTGGGTGTACCTTTCAAGAGACCCCCATAATACGCGCAATATCTACACCAAGACCAAAAAAGCAGGGTGAGTAACTCTTCCAATCTCAATGAGTCCTCAGGTTTGACCCTTGTGTGAGAAGGGCTTCCCAGGACAAAATGTAGCAAGTGGATTTCACTGCTCCCTAACTCAAGATTCTATGTTTGTTTGCAGCTTTGGAAAGTTATCTTTCACACCTATTCCAAAGCCCTACAACTAATCTAATGTAGGTTTGCTACCAGAAAATAAAAATGTCTAATCAATTTTTATAAGCGCTTTATTTTAAGGTTGTTGTTACTCAAGAGGAAAATGGCGTGGACTAGATGATGTTTTGATCGACTCTAAACAATGCAAAAAGAAATGAGAATGCAAATATTTCATTTCGATGAAAGCTATATTACCAGAAGGAGAAAACGTTTATCATTCCCAAATGCACAATGTCCCAAAATTTTATTAAACTCATCAATATCAAGAACTTTAATAAATGAGCAAAAGAGTTTGTACACCAATACACGATTCTTGGCCCCCCAATCAATGCCAAAAACCATGCAATTTCGCTACTTCAAATGCAAATATGCCCCCAATCTAATGTAAAGCGATAAATTAAATCTTTTTTGTTTCAAAGATAGCTAAAAGCAATAGCAAATCTTTATAAAACAAAGCAACGCAAACATATTTTCTCTTTTAACACGAACTATTCAATAAAAGAAAAAGAAGTTTTTTCACTAAACAATTCTAAAGAAAAATAATACTTTGTAACTAAAAGACACTCAAAGCAAGAGACCAAATCTTTCAAAAGAAAACAAAGCAAAGATGACTAAAAGAAGTTTCAAATCTGTCAAGCAGATTGTAAATAGATCATAATCAAACCCAAAAATTCACCCCAAAAACAAATCCAAGATCTGGGTAAGGAAAAACCATCAAAAATAAAATAAAAAAATCACAATCGTCGCAGGCTGTAGACTAACACAGTGCGTCGATTCCTGATTTACTTAGGCTAGAGAATCAATACAATGTGGAAATATCGGACTGTGTCAAAAAGGTAGGCTGCAGAAATCAAATATCGCCGCACTGTCTCTTAAAGCAGGGTGCAGAAATCAACGTAAAAATGAAAAAATAAAAAGTAAGAAGGTTTTTCCAGTGAACTTAGACAGTCAAAGAGTCAATTTAGATCTCCTAGTGACTCAGAAAATATAACCTAGGCAATCAAAGAAAGAAAGAAATACAAACTAGGAAAACAATTTGTTCCCCGATGGAGTCACCAATTTTGTTATCGGGCTAATTATTAAGTGCAGACACAAATCAATCCCCCTAGATCCACCTAGATCTAGAACAAAACAAGACAGGACATGGCGCTTTCCCTAATATCTAATCATTGAATTTACTATCAAACAAGATATGAATGACATACCTTTGAATATCGCTTCCTTATATCTTTGTTGTCCTCACTTCACTCCGGTGTTCTTGTGATATTGGATCTGCAATGACACAAACCAACCAAACTGAAAGCAACAATAGTATACTCAATGAAAGCTTATACATGTGATCAAGGAGTCATGTAATAAAATTAGAATGATTTTATGAGAAAGAAACATGCCACTGTATTATATAATGTGGAAGAAAGATACAACCAGATGCCTTGATGTTGTCAGGTTCCTTCCAACAGTTCCTTGCTTCCCACACACTTCTAATCCATGGATTCTGAGACTGTATATATGATAGTTTCTCACAATCTATCTTGACAAAGCAAAGCTCAAAGCCAACATGCAAACTCCAAAAACTCCAAGCTACAAAACTCAATAACAAGCCAATCTAACTTTCTCCATGAGAGCTCCTCTCCTTTTATAAGCTGAAGAGGATAAGGTGAGGAGGTTAGGATGATCCCACTAAATCATGAAAGCAGGTAAGATCCAAACCATTCGAAGGCCACCTCACCATAGAAGCTTCTCCTTCTAAAAGCATCGAGAAGATGCTCGTTTTTCCCACGTATAGTAATTTCCGCACCCGAGCGATAGAGCAACCTGTGGAAACTTTGAAACCTAGCTATAGAGAAAGGTGCGTAAATCAGGCATTTCCGCACCCTGTGTATAGTGCAACTTGTGGAAATCTTCCTTAATAGGATTTTTACAAAGGAAAATACAACTTCTTCTCTCAGTAAAAGTTCTTCTCCCTTCTTTCTTCAGGATTTCAAGCCACTAACCTCCCTGAAGACAACATATAGGTTTACATCATTAACGGTCATAGGGATGACGAAAATAATGTGTAACACTGTCCACCAATAGATCTTCCATCTTGAGCTTCCACAACTCAAAAATTTTCCCATTAAACTTCTCGATCTCCATTTTCAAATTGCTCTCCATTTATTTTCACCTAAAAAATGAATACCACATATCTCTCACTATAACAAGGCTTATCACAGTTCCGAGCCAAAACCTTGACCAAAAATGCATCCCACTGAAGCCAATAAAGCTCTGCTACCAAATGTAGATTTTAACCTTGTACAATATTTTACTGCAAATAGATTTTCAATAAAAGAACATAAAAGATACAATGGAAAATACACACATTACACATAGATTTTTCCCCTAGAAACCCAAACAAGGAAAACCAACTTATTATATATTCATTCATAGTGATACATTGTTTATAATACAATATACATATAGGAGCCAGTGGCGTCCATAATGCTAACCCAATGACCTGTATTAGTCAACAACCCTAATTCCTTAACTGAAAATAGAAAACCATCAACAAAAACCATGTGTAGAAAAACCGCCCAATAATGGACACAAAAATCGAGGCGACATGAAAAATGAGGCAAAAATGCGACATGTTTCCTGAGGGAAAACAAAATTCTGGGGGGCACTACCCTCCTTCCCTCAAACCCCCCTGCACACCTGACACAACGTAGTAGACACTCAGGCTAGTCGTTCAAAGAATATAAAACATACCCAAAAAATTGATGGTAAGTTAGTTGCCATTGATGTTAACAACAGTGGTTGATGTCAACAGGTGTGATGGGTGCATTTGAACAAATCTATAGGTAGCCCCGGACATATGGTTATGGAAACCAAATTTGATCAAGGTAAAATGTCGTGAATGATGGTGTAAACAAAGGTAATTTACTCATGGATGGTTAGTCCTCGTCATATCGTTGCTGGTGATAGGTGGTACGCCACATAGTTCCCCACAGTTGAGGAGTTATGGCCTTGTGAAGTTAGAAGCCCTGAAGAATGGTCAAGAAGCCCCTGGTTGGTTACAAGTATTTAATGAAAGGGTTAAGTGGTTTTAACAAGAAAACCCTAAAGTAAGGAAAGCAGTTACTTAGAAAAAGTATAAATACACCTCAAGGAGCCTCTCATAAGGACATTCACACACACATTCTATTGAATATCTTTAAGTGAATAAGTGATATGGTTTATATTGTTATTAATAAATCTGAGGTCGAATCTAAGGTAGAAAGTCCGAGGTTGTAAGAGAAGGTTGAAGGTGAAAGTCTCAAATTTACAAAAAAATTGAGTAACCCTAGTTTCTGAGGTATATGTGGGTTACTGGTCAGCAGGGCATGAATGTAGGCAGGTTGTAGTGGAGGAAAGCACGTATATCTATGGGAAGTAGAGGAGAAATTCATGGATCTGTGAAAAGTCTTGTGAAAGGTTGAGAAGTGATGCTAGTTCCAGGTTTCTGAGGACTAAGGTAAAGCTACAGGTTTGTGTATCAGGATCAGAGGCACCAGGTCAGGTACAAATGTAAAGGTATGTTATTCTATGTGTTATGAGGTTACATCTTGGTGATACTGAAGAACATGATTGAGGCATGTCCTTGTGAGTTTTGGTATGTTCTTTAAGGCACATATTGGATGTATGGTACATGATAGTTGAGGCATATTTTTTAATGTTCATTATTGGTGCATATCTTGGATATATTGGCACATGGTTATGGTGATTGGTTGAGGCACATCATGACTGACATGGCACATGTTTGAGGTATATGGTTGATGTTATGGTGAATGGTTGATGTACATGATATGGTACATGGTTGATGTACTTGGTTGATGCATGGTTTGGTACAAGTTTGACACATGGTATGGTACAGGTTGATGTACATGGTATGGTACAGACTGATGTACATGGTTGATATACATGGTATGGTATAGATTGATGTGCATGGTTGATGCACTTGTTTTTGTACAGGTGTTGGTGCATGGTTGATGCACTTGTTGTGGTACACGGTTGATTCTTAGTATGGTACAAGTTGATGACTTGGTACATGGTTGATACACATATCATGTGATGGTATTTTGATGATTTTGGTACATGCTTGGTAGATGAATGTGTTGTTGATGTTGGACATCTATTTGAGAGGTTCCATTGGTATATGATCCATCTGAGAGGATCTAGTTGAGTATCGATGACAATGACAGGTTTGACAGGTTGATGTGACTATGACAGTGACAAGTTGGTTGATGTGATAGTGACAATGAAAGGTTGGTTGATGTGATAGTGATAATGATAGGTTGACAGTGGCATTGATTGTGGTAGTGACATTTTGGTCTACACTTATATTCCAGGGCAAAAGGACGGGGCGAGGAAAGGGGGTTGTATCCTCCTTCCGGTTGGTGTTGGAGAATTATTGAGTTGGAGCTTCCTTCAGGATGGAGCTTGAGAATTAGGGGGTTGTAGCCACCTTCTAGTTGGAGCCAAAAAATTCAGGGAGTTGTAGCTTCCTTCAGGTTGGAGCATGAGAATAGGGGGTTGGAGCCTCCTTCTAGTTTCAACTGGAGAATTTGGAGGTTGGTGTTTCCTATGGATGAATTCATATATATAAGAAATAATTCCATGGTTTTCTCCCATTTGGGTTTCCACATAAATACTGGTGTACTGTGTATTTGATGTGATTATTTTGAAGTGATGTTTCTTATGATTATATGCTCATGATATATTGAATGCAATCATATATGATACATTGATGATAAGATACTAGATACTATTGATAAAGTTGATGTTTATATATTGTGGTTAAAAGTGGTATAAAGTGCTCATATTGATTCACACCCCCCCCTCTTAGTATTCCAACAACAGGTTCCTTACTATGCTAGGACAAATTCTCCTAATAAAATTACTTTCAATGGCTATGCATATTTACTTGTTTTCTATTCTTGCAACTCCTGCAAATATTATACAAAAAATCTGCTTTATTCAAAGGAATTTCTTTTGGGGAGGAACTAAATGAGAGAGAAAATGGGCTTTGATTTCTTGGGAGAAACTATGTGAGACAAAATCGCAAGGATTCTTGGGCCTCAAGGACCCTCTAAAAATGGGCAAGGCTTTAGAAGCTAAAATATTTTGGAGACAAATAAAACTCCCAGAGGCGCTCTAGGTGAAAATTTTGCATGACAAATATGCTAGAGACATCCTCCCTCAAGAATGGATCAAATTAGATGGTACCAAAATAGGCTCATTCATATGGAACTATGCTTGGAGTAACCACGACTTAGTGCAAAATCAAAGTATCTGGGGGGTTTGTGATGGCAGGTCGGCCCTTTTCTGGGAGGATGCGTGAGAGAAACAACCTACTCTGAAATTAGATGAAATTCTTCACCCAATCCTAGAGAAATTTCTCGGGATAGGATGGTCGAAGGTCTTCCAATATTGGGAATACACTCATCACCTAGACAAAGGTATGACAAGATCCTAGAAAAATCCTTCAGATTGGTCAATCAATCGGATCAGGACCTCTTGTCAAGCCTCAGAATCCAGCCTCAGGGACCGCCCTCCCCTTGTCCAGAATGGACAGGACATTATTTGTTGGGGAAAAAAGGAAGATGGGAATTTCCAAATCAAGGAGGTCTACATGGAAGCCATGGGATTTATGGACACAATCAACAGACCAATCTCGAACAAAGTCTGGAATTCTCACTAGTGGCCCAAAATCACCGCCTTTTTGTGGCTGGTAGTAAAACAAATCTCTAACCTAAGATAGAATCCTAAAGAGAGGTTTTGAAGGCCCCTGTATATGCCTAATGTGCTATCAAAAGGGGGGAAATTTGAACCATCTCCTAAATTCCTGTAGATTTCCCTTGGATCTATGGGACAGAGGTGCCCTCCTTTTTTGCACCTTAAACAAAAACATACATGAAATTATAAAAACAATTGAATAATGGCGAGTCGATCCTTACCATAATCAAATTCTGAACTGTGTTTGGAATCTCTTCCTGGGTTTTCTTTTTTGGAACTTGTGGAAAGCCAAAAACAAAAGGATATTCCAAAATTATCACCTTCCTTTGGACAAACTTTGACAAGGGAATCTCAATAACATCCTTGAAACTTTCGCCATGGTTCCTTGGAAAAAAAAAGGATTGGATAGCAATGGGTAATGAAAGTGAAATATTGGTGAATTGGAAGATATGTCAAGGGAAGATTCCTTCCCAACATGCACATGCCCACAGACTGAGAAAATAGATAAAAGCGATTTGGTAACTTCCCCCACATGGTTTCTTGAAATTAAACTTTGACGGAGCGTCTAAGGGAAACCATGGCTTTGTGGGAGCCGGGGGCATCTTCAGGGATTCCTCTGGAAAAATCTTCATCCTCATTTCCATTAAATTCGAGCATAACACTAATAACAGGGTCGAACTTGCAGGGTTTCTTTCTGGTTTGAAAATGGAAAAGGACCTTGGGTACTTAGTGATTATTGCAGAAGGATACTCCCAAATCCTTATTTTGGCCTTAGTAAAAATCATAAATAGAGCTCATCCAGACCATGTCTCGAAGAATTGACATTTGTCAGGAGGTCTCTTGGAGGTGGTCATTGCCATCCAAGGCATGTCAACTATCATTCTAAGTCACGTCCAACGTCAAGCCAACTCAATGTATGACTACATAGATAACATGGTGGTGGGACACTCCCATGAAGAAAATCGATGGTTCTAGAAGGACGTGGGTCAACGTGACTTCATAGATAATAGAACATGTTTTAATCAGAATGAGAATATTTCTCTACATGCGAGGAAAAATGTGGAATCTAGCATACACCCAGTGGGACTAGAAGAGTCCCAAGTGTCTGTATAAGAAATGAAGGTCCTCCAAGAGGCCAGACTAAATTTGATACTGAGGAAGGTGGAGTAGTACAATCGACAAGCAATTATTATTAGGATACGTTGTTAGAGTTAATGAGAATACAACCACAAGATCCAGAGGAGGTTTCGTTACAAATTGGAGGTGGAATGACGAGGTCGTCATACCCAACCTCATCCAGAGACATAATGAATAGACATGACGGTCCCAAGTCTCCAACAATATGGTTCATTCTGGGTAATCATGGCCAAAGGTGGAAGGGGGAAGATAAATTAACTCTCCGTGCAAGCAACCCTCGCTATATGAGGAGGAGTACAAATCAATTTCGAGCAATCATGGTCTACTATCTGAGTTTCCATGGTATTATTGGTGTGTCCTCCTGGGTTGGTTTGGGTGGGATTATTGACTGGAAACGATCATCCAAGACAGGCCACTCCCTTTGCCTTATGTGGCGAGATTTCAATGGCCCACTCTCAACAACAGAGGCATTTATTCCTTTCTTCAGGGAGAGTTCATAGAAGAGTGAGTGGTTTTTTTATCCAAGTCATGGAATCAGGTAGACGAAAATTTCTCACTGAGAACAAGGCCAATCCATCAACGATCTCTAGGCCCAAGAATAAAAGAGGGGGGGGGGAGAAAATATTTAAAGAAGCCTGCCAAACTCATCTTCATAGAAACAAGAGCAGCTAGTGAGGCTAGAAATCAGTATCATAGTCTTTGATGAGAGGGAGAAAAAATAGCGATGGAGAAGGTGCAGGAGTTAGTCCTAAAAAAAAGAAAGGGCACTGGGGATGAGTACATTCTTCGGAATGCAAAGGAGTGGATTCTTAACCCCGGCCAAACAAGGACAAGGGAGACAAAATACTTCCACTTTGATGAGGTCTATTGGATGACAAAATCAATAGTGGTGTAGGTTGTATCCAAAAAATAGATAGAAAACCAAGCCACCTGCCACACAATCTGTGTCTTAGAAGCAAAGTTCGAGCTCTTCTGCAAGGCACAATATGGTATCCGTTTCCATGAAATATCCCCAAATTATCAAGCTACTAAGAACCGTCGAACAGAGAATAAATGTGTTTATATGGGAACCCATGAGCACCCCATCCAAGTTAAAGAGGATGAAGATAGGTTGTAATCCAACAAGCGAGCCATGAGACGCCTGACAAGAGAGAATTGTGATCATGCCAACCACAAGGAAATCAAGACCTCGGGTTTCACTTATTCCTCGCTTTATTACTCAGATTAGTGATCATGATAGATAATATTTTTGTTTTTTTTGTCTATAATCAAAGATCTTAAGAATCTTTGATCTAGCCAAAGGAAGAACTCTGAGAAATTAGGGACAAATAGAACTCTATCGAGTATTGTAATTTTCAACTAGGACAGATGCATGGTTGGATGCTTAAACACTTCGTGTTGTTTCTATGTTTTTCTCTCTAGAAACCTTATTGATACAGGGAAGAGTCTAGTTTCCATTTTTTGGCAAACCTCTCGTACCTATGAATGTATTTTTATGAATTATCTAAATAGAAATATTTATACTTTTTTTTCTTAAAAAAAATAAATGTTGCTTTGCAAAATAATGAAATATTGCAAATGTTATAGAGCAAGCCTTTACCCATAGGACTAGGGATTCATTAGAATGATTTGAATTTTGAGCTACCAAGATTAGGATCATATAATATATGCATTACCATAAAAATAAACAAAATAAATTAAAAAATACAATATTACAAGAAGCATGAAATAAATTTCCTTTCACATTAATATGCTCAATGTTTGGGCTTCTTAATAATTATGAAAATACATTTATCCTGATGTATAAAATAGTCACTAACACTCCCCACACTGCCCTACACACCATGAAATATACACACAACCTCAACCTCATAATCCCTAGCGATCACTATATTCTATAATCATAGAAATTTGGTTTTTAATAAATAGAATTATCACTATATTCTATATACACAAAAATTTGGTCTTTAATAAATAAAATTAAAGATGAAAAACTAACAATATTGTAGCACTTGATTGCTCCATATCCATGGCTACCCAATGTTAAGATATCTTCACTATAACTCTCCATGGCCTTGCATAAGACATTCCCAACATCGCCCTCCACTATCTCGCCGCGTCCCATCCATCCTCTCGGTTCCGTTACATAAGTCAGTGTTTACAGGAAATAATCTAAAAGAAATCTCTTTTGTTTCGAGAAGTATGGAAACGGTTCACCTTCATGGAATTCTGCGACTGCCAGCTGCTCTGCCAGCTTATTTAAACCGTTACTAAGCCTTTTGACAAGTGGTATATGGATGATTGCTAAAGAAAGATTTCGAATCATATTGAACAATTCAGTTTCCCGTCAAACCCCGAGCTCCAGATCCTGTGTCGTTATATTGGAACAATATATCGATTGTTGTTGAAAGATACGTATTGCAGTCGTCGAGGGATATATCTCCCCAGCACTGGGCCAGACCGTAGATACGGAAAAACAAGGTGTCTACAGTTGTGTTGGAAGCGTATCCATTCCATTATAACATAAGAAGCAGAACTTGGACCAAACTCTACTACCAATGTAATTCGCACAATCCTGTAGAACTGCAATTTTTGCTTGATGTGAACAATTGTAGCATTGGTCGACGGTGGCATCTCCCCTGCATTGGAGGATGGAATATACTTGGTTAGGACTTTGACCATGCTCTGAAATTTTAAACCTGCTATGGGATGTGTCCTCAATGTTGTCCAGACGAAGACTACTCAACGTTGCATTCACATTGCTCACAAACTTACTGTATTTTGTATAGTTAGCGGTCCAGTTGCAAATAGGAGGCGGATACCACTCTACTTCTGCTGCGCTTCTGCAAATATTTTTTGTATTAACAGAAAACATAATCAACACATTAACAATAGAGAGGCTCCGGACTCTGGTGGCCATGGTTGTAGTATGTCTACTCTGTTTGTCCTCGAGAAGCCAGGCGGACCCTGTGTTTCACAAATTCCACCATTTTGGAGTAATTACAATGACGATAAGCCAAAAATGTAAGATCTGCTACTTCTTTCATGTAATCTTCATGGAACTTTAGGTATTCTTTCATGATATTGTTTAATTCAGACCAAAGAGGTGACGACGGCAATGAGGAAATATTTGATGCGACATTGACTCTTGCATTATGTTCTTGATTTCCAAACTTCTGTACCATTCAAATGTTGACGCAGTGGCAGCCCAATATGTGTACAAGTGGATAAGCAAAAGCTTGTATTGCCAAATATACCTCCTGGTTGACAAGCCAAACTCTAGAATCAAGATTGCCTCCAGTAGATAACCACGATGTTGAGTACGCCAAAACAACTCCATTAAAATATTTGAAACCATTGGAAAGAGCTCTTCTCCATGCATAATCTATTTTATAGTGCTTCTTATCCTGTAGGCCTCTTTCTTGATAAGGTGATTTGCTTTTTGTTTTTTTAACAGGTTCAAATGCTCTGAAATAAAATCCTCTATTACCAACAGAATAGATCCTCCATCAGGAAAGGACACTTGGCCAAAACTCAAGAGGTAGCGGAGGCAAAGTTCAAAGATTCCAAAAACAACTGGATGAAGTAGTTGTGAGCCTTTCCTCATTCAAATCTTTGTGGTTGAAATAGGTAGAAATAAATTCTACACCATTGTTTGCCTTTGTGGAAAGAATGACATATTAGAAGCATCTTCATATTGCAAGTGTTATTGTGCCGCATTTAAAATAGAGATGGCATACTTACAGTGAGAGACCTCAGAGCACAAAATTTCTTCCCAAAATACTCTACAAGTCCTTCAGCAAATCTGATGCAAGTTATAGATAATTTGGAAATAAGATGTGATCCTCAAACACATTTGGGATGAAAACACTGAGTAGAGAAATTTTCAAAATCTGTTACAACATAGGCTCCATCTAGGGATGGTACTTTCCCGTAAAGTGCTCAGAACAGTAGACCATGTGCCTACATCAATAAAGTGAACTGCAAAACTCTGAACCTCGTCCTTTAGCGTCTTGGAGAGATCAGAGTAGTGGAGGAATTCGACATTTGAGATCAGTGGAGTCGCCAACGAAAACATGTAGAGTCTACGAACTAGGGAGCGAAAATTTTCATACCTATGATGCTTGAATTCTATATCAATCCACCTCATGCGATTATGAACAGAAACGAGGTCTTTAACCAACCTTTGTTGTGAAGTGTCCCGCCAGATTGCTATAAGATTTTATCTTCTTTTCGAATTGACAGGGCACCATGAAAGCCGTAATTCTGAGTTCTCCTGCCAGTGAAATCACCATCGGAAACTTTTAATGGAGTCGCCAGAGCATGTGTAACCAACATTTTCCTATGACCGGTTGCTCAACTAGGACTTAGGACTATGAAAAAGTCGTTCTCCCAGGGATATATATCAACTTCGAATCCCCGGCAATGGCGCCAAAATGTTGTCACTCGGAACTTAAATGGGTTGCATGCAAATCAATCCCAAGGAAACCTCGAACCACTTTGGATTGGAAGATTCCCTCCCAACCCGAGAGGGATCTCTCGAATAATGTCACAATATGATCTTCAGTAAGCGTGAAATGGTGGGCAGATTTATGGGTAAATGATATTTTTGGATTTTTTAAAGTTTGGGGGTTGGACCAGGGAAACAGTCCATTGGGCATGGAGTCAAGTGAAAACCGAAGAAAGGAGATAATAGCAGTGATCGTATAACTTGCGGAAAATGAGGAAAAGTAAGTCTATCTTTCAGCAATTGATAATCATGATGCGGTAGCAGAAAAAGAAAAGAAAAGACCATCACAGTGAAAGCATCTATCAAGGATGAATTTTCACTACAACATTAGAGGAAAACAAACGAAGGCTGATAACTAGATGCAGAGCGCTTATCTTGAGCGAATTCTGGCCAGTCACCATAGAAACGCAACACATATATATCAACTGTGTGTAAGGAGCATATAAAATGAATTCTAAACAAATTTTAACACAACTGAAAGAGGAAGAGATAAACAATATGATAATGACAACAAGGAGAACATACTGAAAGAATCGACCGTGATGAATCTCACAATATCAAGTGAACACGTATCTGTATTACTCGATTCTGGGTTTACAAAATAATTCGGCTTACAAAGGAGCCCCTCTTCGAAAGAGGTTTATTCCCCCAGCTCCCCCCTCATGTCAGCCTCCTCCAATGATTATTTAACTAATCGCCTCTGGCGATACGTTACATAACTCAGTTTTTAAAAGAAATAAATTAAAAATAAATGGTTTGTCTTCTGGAATTCCACGACTGCCAGATGCTCTACCGTTACTAATCTTTGTTGTTCTGGATCACAATAAAACATTGGTGTGCACTGGAAAAACTGTCTCGTTTAGGTACCCCTGGTCTCCGCCATTGTAGGAAACGATATCCCTCCTGTGTCGCAACAGGAACCTGAAGGTGCAATTCGAGGGCTCAATCATCATCATTCCCGAGTTGATAACGAACCTGCTATTACCTGTCGCGAAAGAGAAACTCCATCCCATTTTTGGAAGTTCCTCTGTTGTTTTCTGTAGGATGCTCGAAAACTAGACTTATCCCCCCTTCTTTGTGCTTGCACATGCTCAGTTTTACACGAAACCAACTATTGTTCATCGTCCCCATGACATTCCATGTGAAATATTTTGGTTGTATGTTCATGGCGGCATCCCAAGCACGTACAACAAGCTCTTTGGTCCCTAATAGTTGTGTGACATCAATCTCAACATCCCAAAAGCACCAACACCAGTATTTTCCATACTTGGTTGGCTTTTCTCGATGATTAAGTTTACATAGAATCCATGTCTCACCCACATCCACTGTGAGCTCAACCCGTATGATTTTTCTTCCTCCACCCGAATACGCATATCCTCTGATCGTATATGGCATTTGCACAGTCAGGGAATTGTTGAGCAAAATTTCTCCCTAGGTTGGAGTTGTGATCAGGAGTTGTATCGCTATCACTATTGGACCAAGAGGAGAAGGAGGAGTTTGCAGTGATTCCCGAGGGTGCAATGAGCTCCCTAATGCGATAATCTTCGAGCATGGACTTCGCTTTCGAGGAATGAATGGCATCAAATTCTTCTGTGCAATCTGTGCCGACGTTTATGAGGATGTTGTTCGCCCTTCCCGGATGTTCTTTCAGGAAGTTGGTGCAGTCGTACACGTGGTCGTGGATAATGATCCACATAGAATTGGGGTTACCCTTGTTGTGGCTTTGCACTTCTGAGATTTCTATCCGGCGAGATGATGTGTTCATAACTGGGGTGGAGAAGCTCTTGTGCAGTGATGCTTTCTCGTGTTGTCAGGAGTTACTCTCGTCGCGTCCCATCCATCCTCTCGGTTCCGTTACATAAGTCAGTGTTTACAGGAAATAATCTAAAAGAAATCTATTTTGTTTCGAGAAGTATGGAAATGGTTCGCCTTCATGGAATTCTGCGACTGCCAGCTGCTCTGCCATCTTCTTTAAACCGTTACTAAGCCTTTTGACAAGTGGTATATGGATTATCGCTAAAGAAAGATTTCGAATCATATTGAACAATGCAGTTTCCCGTCAAACCTCGAGCTCCAGATCATGTGTCGTTATATTGGAACAATATATCGATTGTTGTTGAAAGACACATATTGCAGTCGTCGAGGGATATATCTCCCCAGCACTGGGCCAGACCGTAGATACGGCGAAACGAGGTGTCTACAGTTGTGTTAGAAGCGTATCCATTCCATTATAATGTAAGAAGCAGAACTTGGACCAAACTCTACTACCAACGTAATTCGCACAATCTTGTAGAACTGCAATTTTTGTTTGCTGTGAACAATTGTAGCATTGGTCGACGGTGGCATCTCCCCTGCATTGGAGGATGGAATATACTTGGTTAGGAATTTGACCATGCTCTGAAATTTTAAACCTGCTCTGGGATGTTTCCTCAACGCTGTCCAGACGAAGACTACTCAACGCTGCATTCACATTGCTCACAAACTTACTGTCTTTTGTATAGTTAGCGGTCCAGTTGCAGATAGGAGGCGGATACCACTCTACTTTTGCTGCACTTCCACAAATATTTTCTATATTAAGAGAAAACATAATAAACACATTAACAATAGAGAGGCTCAGGACTCTGGTGGCCATGGTTGTAGTATGCCTACTCTGTTTTTCCTCGAGAAGCCAAGCGGACCCCGTGTTTCACAAATTCCACCATTTTGGAGTAATTACAATGACGATAAGCCAGAAATGTAAGATCTATTGCTTCTTTCATGTAATGTTCATGGAACTTTAGGTATTCTTTCATGATACTGTTTAATTCAGACCAAAGAGGCGACGACAACAATGGGGAAACATTTGATGCGACATTGACTCTTGCATTATGTTCTTGATTTCCAAACTTCTGTACCATTCAAATGCTGACGCAGTGGCAGCCCAATATGTGTACAAGTGGATAAGCAAAAGACTGTATTGCCAAATATACCTCCTGATTGACAAGCCGAACTCTAGAATCAAGATTGCCTCCAGTAAATAACCATGATGTTGAGTACGCCAAAACAACTCCATTAAAATATTTGAAACCATTGGAAAGAGCTCTTCTCCATGCATAATCTCTTTTATAGCGCTTCTTATCCTGTAGGCCTCTTTCTTGATAAGGTGATTTGCTTTTTGTTTGTTTAACAGGTTCAAATGCTCTGAAATAAAATCCTCTACTACCAACAGAATAGATCCTCCAACAGGAAAGGACACTTGGCCAAAACTCAAGGGGTAGCGGAGGCAAAGTTCAAAGATTCCAAAAACAACTGGATGAAGTAGTCATGAGCCTTTCCTCATTCAAATCTTTGTGGTTGAAACAGGTAGAAATAAATTCTACACCATTGTTTGCCTTTGTGGAAAGAATGACATATTAGAAGCATCTACATATTGCAAGTGTTATTGTGCCGCATTTAAAATAGAGATGTCATACTTACAGTGAGAGACCTCAGAACACAAACTTTCTTCCCAAAATACCCTACAAGTCCTTCAGCAAATCTGATGCAAGTTATAGATAATTTGGAAATAAGATGTGATCCTCAAACACATGTGGGATGAAAACACTGAGTAGAGAAATTTTCAAAATCTATTACAACAGTCAGATCATAGAGGAAACTTGCATAAAGAAGAAGAGAATCATGGACATCTGTTGAAGATTTCAGAATGATTTAGATCATGATATCTAGATTAAATCTAGACCGTCAGATCGACTACTAAGAGTCATGGATAGTCAATCATGGAAATGACATACGCATGGTCAACTCGACATTCACCAATTCAGATAATATCGACCGAAGGAAATTTGCATGAAGGTATTTTAGCCGAAGCTGAAGTTCCAAAGTAAAAGTAAGCCATTGGATCTAAGGAGCACTTAAAGATCAATGATAGTCGTCATATCAGGGTTGCGTAGTAGCAGTCAACTCCGGCGCTGACCACTCTGGCGAAGAGATGCCAAGAACAGGTAAGATTACCCGAAGGCCGAAGCCCCAAAGTCACGTCAACCGTTGATCTAGAGTAAAATATGGGAATCGTCAGATCACAAGGAGATGGTCAACTCTGGCGCTGACCACTCCAGCGAAAAGAATCCAAGAACATATGAATTCACCCAAAGTCCAGAGCCCTAAATTTTTGAAATGTATAAGGACCATCAGATCTGGACAATGTATGATGGTCGTTGGATCAGGATAGGCGAGTCCAATTGTGGTCAACTTTGGCGTTGACCACTTCAGCAAAAAATGGTTTAGAACATGTAAGTTCACCCGAAGGTCGGAGCTCCAAAGTCATGAAGTAAGACACTTGGAACACACATTGAGAGCCCATGTCATCATAGTCCACATCAACAAGACCATGTCAGCAAGGACACATGGCACATTCAGATGGTGACACATGTCAATGTATAGTTGGCACTTTAGGTATACGAAAGTCATGAATCAAGGTGACATGCGACATTCACTCAACCAATGCCACATCAACAATGATGTTAGTAAGCTATGCCATTCCGGGAGTATTCCCTTCGGGGATATCCAGTTCCTCCTACCATCAACTACCCGAAGTTCCAAAGGGAGAAGTCGTGAACTAACGTTGGTCGTTGATATAAGATCCTTCAGGATGTATCATGATTGTTAGATCAAGCATAGTGGAAAGATAGAGTAAGCATGAATCACAAAGTAATGCTAACCATTGATCTACTTCAAGAGCATTCTTGATCGATGATCAAATCACAGTGGAAGGATAGCGTGAGTACTATTAACTGACAGCAAGTCGTCATCACAACCTTGTGACTTATTCGGTAGGTAAAAATCTAGAATGATTGAACTACTTCAAATTTTGAATTACCCAGAGTCCCAGAGTACCGAAGCCCCAAAATAATATCTAACCATTCGTCGAGGAGGAATATCCACGGTCAAGATCCAAAAGCACAAAGTAACGTGCATGAAGATTAACCTGGTGGAGGCAATGCACTTTTGATATGGACCATTGGATGGTGTAGCTAGATGGAAAACATCTAGAATATACACACTTCAGCAAAATTTAGTTTGGGAGAGTTGGAAGGTTATAAAAGAGAAAAAATCCTAAAGTTGCAAAGTATCGGAGGAAACGACAACCGTCCATCTCACGATTGAATCCCAACCATTGGATAAGGATAAGAAAATTGTGAGAAATGATTCCTTTAAAGAATGATCAAACCATTGATCTAAAACCATGATCAACGATGAGGATTAAAAACCGTGAATCAAAGTTTCTCGATATGTAACACTCCGAAAGATATCGCTTTGGCGATAACAAGAATTTGGTGAAAATAATAAGGAAAGTTTCAGAGTGCTAAAGCCCAAAGAACACGGTCCCAACATTGGACATTTTGGAGCTAAAAGAAAAAAGGGGAAGACTTTTGAAGCACGGAATATGTGGTTCCAACGACAGTCATATACTAAGCTTAAGGTTTGTAGAGTAATTCGACAGAGATTAACACCATAACCATACATAGAGTGGATAAAATCCCGAATATGATATGTTGGCGAACAAAGGACGCATTAGAAGCATGAGAACAATATAATGAGTCAATCCATATCTGTGATCAACTCATAAGGACAAATTTTGAATCAAGATTAGTTATTTAAATGAAGAGGTGCAATGGTTCATGTCAAAAAGACACATTGGTTCAATCCTATACAGTTTGAAATACTATATAAACCAGAAGTGGTGGTGAATCTAAGAGTGTCTTGGAGGATTAAAATATATATTTATATATAATGGATTGAATGAAAGTTCATTCTATCAGGTTGGTGCATGTATACAAGTTGAGTCTTGTTATGAGGATTGAATTCCTCACATCTCACTTGAATCTGAGATCAACAAGTTGGGTCTTACTTAATTTTTTTCCTTTAAAAAAATAATGAATTAAATGTTTATGACATACGACACTTGAAGAAGAAAAACATTTTTTTTAAAATGTTTTTTATGTACATTCACATTAAATCTTAATTTCAAAATATTTATTATAATATTGATCTTCGTATTCTTTTAACTCATAAAAAATATAGTGATCTAAAATACTTATTTTAAAACTTTTAGATCACAAAAATAAAACTTTATAACAAATCAAATAACTTCCTACATTTTATTATAGTAAATAAATTAAAATTCATCTTATGATCTTTCATTATCATATAATTATATTATATAGTAAATTTGGTAAAAACATTGGGTTGAAAATAACCCATGTAAATACAAAATTATTTTATAGTGCAAGTTTTCCTTTAACATCATAAATATACATTTATATGGATTGTAGAGATTGTTTACACAAGTTTCATGATGAACAACAACAAGATGAAATTATAAAACAATTATTGTAAGAAGTCCAACTTGAAAATGCACCACCACAATTGACTCACAGATATACTAGGCCTCACAAGCCTTCACAAAGGTATCCTCCCTCAAATTGTATTTTATTGATTAATGAAGGTGAACCTGAATGTTTTCAGGAGGCTTGTAAAGTTGAGAACAAAGAATGGAAGAAAGCAATGGAGGAAGAAATGGGATCCTTGTTGGAAAACAAAACTTGGGAGTTGGTGAAGCTTCTAAAAGGAATAAAATCCCTACAAAACAAATGGGTGTACATGATTAAGCATGAGGGAGAAGGGAAAAAGGAAAGATACAAGGCAAGGTTAGTGGTGAAAGGATTTTCTCAAAAGGAAGGTATTGATTTCACTAAAATATTCTATCTTGTTGTTAAAATGTCATCCACTAGAATTATTCTTGGTCTTGCTGTTGCTTTAGATTTAGAGTGTGACCAATTAGATGTGAATACAACCTTCCTTCATGGTGAATTGGAAGAAGATATTTATATGGAGCAACTGGAAGGCTTCAAAATAAAAGGTAAAGAAAACTTGGTTTGTAGATTGAAGAAGAGCCTCTATGGAATGAAGCCAACATGTTGTCAGTGGTATAAGAATTTTGATTCCTTTATGTTGGAACATGGTTTTAAAAGACTAGAGCTTGATCATTGTGTCTACATCAAGAGGTATGGCCAGGAATAGTACATTATATTATTTCTATATGTGGATGGCATGTTAGTAGTTGGACATGATAAGAATATGATTAACAAGTTGAAGAAAGATTTCGGCAACCAATTTGCAATAAAAGATTTGGGTCTGACACAACAAACCCTAGGCATGAAGATTATACATGATAGAAAGGAGATAAAATTGTGGCTATCACAAGAAAAATATATCGAGAAGGTGCTTGATAGGTTCAATATGAAGGACACCAAGGCGATCAATACACCTCTTCCATCTCACTTCAAACTTAGTGTTGATTTGTGTGCTTGTGATGACAATGAGGAGGAAATGAGTAAAATTACTTATGCTTCAACAGTTGGTAGCTTGATGTATGCCATGGTATGTACTTGGCCAAATATTGCACATTCAGTGGCAGTAGTGAGAAGGTTCTTAACAAATCCGGTAAAACAACATTAACGAGTAGTAAAGTGTATTTTGAGGTATCTCAAGGGTATCGATCATTATTGCTTATGTTTTGGTAATAATGATGTTGTGCTTGAAGGTTATATAGATGTAGATATGGGTGGAGATGTGGACACTAGAAAGTCCACTACTGATTATTTATATACCTTTGCAGGTGCAACAATGTTTTGGGTGTCTAGACTATAGAAAGTAGTAGCCCTCTCCACAAAAGAGGAAAAATACATAGCTGCAATGGAAGATTGCAAAGAGATGTTGTGGATGCAGCGATTCCTAGGAGAACTAGAAATAAAACAAGACACATATGTGTTGCATTGTGATAGTCAAAGCACCATCCATTTAGCAAAAAACCCAACATATCATTCAAAGAACAAGCACATTGATATAAGGTACCATTGGATTCGACATGTATTGGAGGAAGGACATTTTAACTTGGAAAATATCCATACATATGAGAACTCTATAGATATGCTAACCAAAAAATTTCCAAGAGACAAGCAATCACTATGTCGAAGCTTGGCAGGCATGGGGGTGAGTTAATGAGCATGTTTGAGCATGGATAAACAACTGTAGTTTATTATCCAGGAGCCTTCATTTAGATTCAAGTGGGAGAATGTTAATAGTGAAGTGTAATTTCGGCTTCTAGAAACTGTTATTTCAACTACCACACCCCATGTCACCAAAAACTCTAGAATCTACTACTAGCTACCATGACCATTGAAGTCAAAATGTGTATAAATTTCTTGCTTCATCTAGAGTAGAGATGCCCCAAAACTTCTTCGTTGTTGACCTAGGCGTTTTTAGATTAAATCGTATTCCAGAGTTTTCTCACATCGAAGGGTCTAGACGCCCGAAATCAAGTTGTAAATACGTAAATTTGTAAATCATTTTGTCATCGACAAGGGCCATGTGTAATTGTGTAATGAGCAATTACAATTAAATGTGATTGATTTGTTTTATTTATTTCCTTTGTTTTTGCTACCCCTATTTTCTCTGTGTCCACTCCAATCTATATTATGTATTATATTGTTGGTTAAGTAGCTTTCAATATATGTATGTGGTCAATGTTGCAGGTCGTATGTGGAGTGAATGATCTATGATTTGTTAGACAATTTATGAAAGCATAGAGGAGAAATCACTCAATAATTGTGACCTGTATGTGTTCAACAATACCCCAATTTTACCTTAACAAATTTCATCCTCACATTGCAAGATACCTACAAAATATGATTTAATCAATGTAAGAAAAAACAACATTATTCAATGAATTATTCAATGCAAGATTAACTCATCATTTAAGAAAATACGTCTGGACTACTAATAAAATCGCATTACGCATTTATAAAATTTAAAATAAATAATTTAATTTTAAAAATTAATTAATTAACAATTTGATAAAACATTTAAAACCAGATTACAGATTTATAAAATTTAAAATAAATAGTTTAATTTTAAAAATTAATTAATTAATTAACAATTCGATAAAACATTGAAAAACTACGCAACCTTTATACAAATTAATACAAATTCAGGTGACGTTGACTTTGTACCAAAACTATAGTGCCTTTTTTTTTCCAATGAGAAATTAACTCAATTTATATTAGAGATATAAATCATTTACTTCACAAGCAGCCATTACAATTCGTCCCGGAGACCCAGCCGGAATTGACCTCAAGACCTCCTCCCAACACTTGGAGAAAGGTACTTGTCATTACCAACCGCGCTGTCTCACGGGACTAAAACTACTAGTGCCTTGCTAAGCACTAAAAATGAGCCAAACAAAAGTAGGTAACATGATTTTAAAAAAAGTAGGAATGATATTTTCGTGATTCGTTAACAAAGAGGACAGCTATGTAGTGTTACGTGTTTGTATGTCATAAATAACCCAATCTACATGGACTTTAAATGTATTTTTTTAATTATTATTATTAAAATTATGTTATTAAGTATATAAAATATTAAAAAATTAAATATAATTATTTAATAATCAATTAATTATTATATTAACAAATTAACAGTATCTCTATAAACAATCATAATATGTTGAAACTTGTGTAAACAATCTCTACAATCCATATAAATGTATATTTATGATGTTGAAGGAAAACTTGCACTATAAAATAATTTTGTATTTACATGAGTTATTTTTAACCTAATGTTTTACCAAATTTACTATATAATATAATTATATGATAATGAAAGATCATAAGATGAATTTTAATTTATTTACTATAATAAAATGTAGGAAGTTTGTAATATACTAGATATAAAATGGATGCAAAATAGAAATAAAATGTTAGTAATGGAAGAATAACAACAATATAACCATAACATTCACCACAATAACACTGAAATGATATTAGAATAACAACAGAAATAGCATTTTGAATCTGAAAGCAATGTTCACAAGCCTCTTCGAGGGGGCAACCTCCAATTGAGCAAAGCTCTATTACAATAATATCCAAGCTAGGGTTCTCATACCATCGACTCCTATTTATACTAAAAAGAAGCATCTAGAGGAAGATCCTTCTAGAAGCGGATTCAGCTTCTATAGGTCTTCTTACATCCGCCTTATTCTATTTTATTGAAAAGGCCTTATTAATATTGACCTTTATTACATTCGAATATATTGTTCTACCTATGTGCAGGTTCGGACCCTAACATGTCCGCCCCCTTAAAAACAACGTTGTCCTCAAGGCTTGAGATGAGGAAATTGTTGCAGAATGGTAGCTGGTTCCCAAGTGGCGTCTGCTGGAGTTCTATATTTCCAATGGACTAACACTTCCTTGATGGTTCTTTAACGTAGGCGACACTCACGCTAGTCCAAAATTGCTTCTGGTTGTAGCCAAATGGATCCTTCTTCAGCTAACTCTGGAAGGTTGGTTTGAATTTGGCACTTAGCTCCAATCACCTTCTTTAAGAATGAAACATGAAAAATAGGATGTAGCTTCGAATGGTTGGGAAAAGCTAACTGATAGGCGACTTGTCCCACAGGCTTGAGCATGGTATAAGGACCATAAAATTTGGGTGCTAGCTTCTGACAATGCTCAGCCTTAAGGGAAGTTTGCTTGTAAGGTTGCAGTCAAAGAAACACCTGATCCCCTTCTGCAAATTGACGTTCAGAGCGACCTTGATCTACTTGTTGCTTCATGCGATTATGTGCCATGACCAAATTCTCTTTGAGGGTACATAGAATGGCCTCTCGAGCTGTAAGTGTTAGGTCAACCGCCTAGACCTTCGAGGCACATGGTAAGTGTGAGAGAACTGAAGGTGGCTTCTATCCATATACCTCTTCAAAAGGAGTCATGCGTGTAGCTATATGGTATGAAGTGTTGTACCACCATTCAGCTAGGGGTAACCATTGAGCCCACTGATTTTTCTTTTTTGAGGTAAAACACCTCAAATATGTTTCCAAACACTTGTTGACAAATTTCGTTTGGCCATCAGTCCGGGGATGATAAGTTGTGCTGAGATGCAATTATGTGTCTTGTATCTTGAAAAATTCTTGCCAAAAATTGCTTGTGAAAGTTGGGTCGCGATCAAAAACAATAGAGTGTGGCATGCCATGAAGCTTGAAGACCTGATCCATGAATATTTGAGCCACCGTGGATGCTGTAAACGGGTGTTGAAGGGCACAGAAATGAGCGTACTTGGAAAGGCGATCAACAACCACCATGATGACAGATTTATTTCCCAATTTGGGTAAGCCGGTAATAAAATCCATAGAGATATCCTTCCAAATAGTAGGTGGAATCGACAACGGTTGTAGTGTGCCCAACGATTTGAATGTTTCTCCCTTGTTGCATTGACACGCGTCACATTCAGCTACAAAATTATGAATGTCTTGTTTCATACCATCCCAGAAAAAGGAACGTTTGACCCTGTCATAGGTTTTGGTGAAACCAAAGTGCCCTACTGTGGGTGTAGCATGAAGCTCAGAAAGTACCATGGATTTAATCTTTGATTGTTTACTTAAATACAAGAAGCCTTTGTATCGAAGTTCCTCATGGAGCCAAGAGTACCTTGGGGAAGCTGGAGCATTGGACTGCAATTGCTGGATCAACTATGAACTTTTGGGGTCTTGTAGCCATTCCTGGCGAATGGCTTGGAACCAATCTGGTACAATGAATGAAAGAGAAAAAAAAGATCCTTCATATTCATATTTTCGGGAGAGTGCATTCGCAACCACATTGTCTTTGCCTTTCTTATAAATGATCTCATAATCATATCCAAAGAGTTT
>ML804046.1:633986-663912 GCA_009831015.1 Picea engelmannii
GTCTATTACAGAGTTACAAATCATATTTGGATGATGAAATTGATGAGGAATTTTGGTTAAGGTACATGTTGGGTACATGGTTGAGACAAATAGTTGATGAGTTGACACATATAAGAGGTGTATAGTTGATGATGTTGGTACATATTGATGAGTCATAGTTGATGACTATTTGACACATGATTGGTACATACGTGGTACATGGTTGGATGCACTTATGGTACAGGTTGATTACAGGTTGTTTGGTATAGGTTGGTGCATGGTTGATGCACTTGTTTATGGTACAGGTTGATTACAGGTTGAGGTATAGGTTGATGCATGGTTCAGGTTTACAATGGTATATCTCATAGTGATAGTGTGACAGTGGTTCCATCATTCTACTTCTACTTCAGGGTAGTTGGACGGGGCAAGGACAGGTGGTTGTAGCCACCTTCCGGTTGTAGACGGAGAACATAGGGGGTCGTAGCCTCCTTCTGGTTGTATCCTGAGAATAGGGGAGTTTGAGCTTCCTTCAGGTTGTAGCCTGAGAAACAAGGGGTTGGAGCCTCCTTCCAGTTGCAGTTGGAAAAAAAAGGAACTTGGTGCTTCCAATGAATGTAATTCTTCAATACATATAAGAAAAAACATTCCATGGTTTTCTCCCGCTTTGGGTTTCCACGTAAAACACTGGTGTATTGTGTATGTGTATGATTGTTCATTTGTTCATTGCTTATTTACTCTGCAGTTATTGGATGATAATGCTACATTGATATAACAATTGGATTATATGGTTAAAAAGGATTAAATTTCTCTATTACGTATTCACCCCCCCTCTCAGTAATCCAACGCCCCCTACTTCTTCTTATCATATTTCTAACCTTCCCCATGGACTCTCGGGTCATATCATCCTACACTTGGTTCTGTTGACTACACGCCCACAGTTCCATTATCCCTCCATCTCATCCACCATCAGTTTTCCCATCTACAGATTGTCCTCCATCCATTTACCCAATACAGAAACCCACCCATGGGGACCCCACCCTCCACCAGTTCTCTTTCACAAACTTATGCCCTAAACATGCCAATCCATATTTCACCGGGGCACTCGTTTCTGCATTTGTATACTCAACCTAAATTATTCTTATTTCATTTGGTAAATGTATAAAGCCCTTGTTTCCAGCATATACATAGCTTTTTTAGTCATCATCCTCGATGGCCTTCTTTTACCTGGCAAAGAAACCCATGTCACCCTTGGTTGGGGCATCCACTTTGTTTTTCATATCACTATCGTTGACAAACCTCGAGTATCCCACCTCCATGTAACCACTATCTTTGAGTTTGACAACTTTTTTCAACCTCTAGCATAGTTTAACCCCATGTCTAGTTGTCCCCCTGACACTAGATCCAGTTTTACGGTTGTTGTCAATCATCCTTCAACACCCCAACCAAGGGTAGTCCTGAGTCCGATAATGTCTTGGCTTCGTCCATATTACCCATCAGTACTTGATATCACCTATTACTTAATGGATTTCGAGAATCCCTTTTTCTTCTTGACATCGCATCTCCCTTCCTGTTGACATCAACACAGTTTCCAAAAGGGTGATAGTATCTTGACTCTCATTACCTTTTCAATGAGGAGTCTCGGACGAAAAAGAGAGAGTCGTCATTGCTTTTTTATTCCATTGACCCCCATAACATTCAAATTTATCAAACTCTCATGTTAAGGTGGGTCTTACTATGCGACCTTTGCAGTTTTTTCATACCAGCTGAAGACCTCTGAATTTGATAGGCCACCAATGCCTACGAGTCATCGAAACTTCTTATCGTCGTCCACTACTCGATTCAGAGCCAGTTCACCATTCAAAACTGTCATATGTCATTATCAATCGCCCCCGAGGGCATTGCATCTATCTACATCCTCATACACTTTCATTTACAGTCCCACATTTTGGTTTCATGACACGAGCACGAGGCATGCCTGCCTCGTTTGTATACAGATTTTTATTTTTCTTCCTAGAGAAAGGTTTGGTTCCCATAGTTTTCCCTCTCCCTCCGGCGGATCTCTCTTGCAATTCCTCTCTTCACTCTTTCTTACAATGGAACTCTCAGTAAAAGAAACATTGATGTATTTTGGCTATACATATGCTCCTAACCTCACACATTAGGGGGCATCTGTTATCACCAAAAAAACGTCAGCAGCATTACAAACAACGGTTGAAGAAAGAAATCAATTCCAGTAACAATCAGTACACCTACAGCATAAAATTCCATCACAAAGGCATAAAGCTATACATTTGGTTCATAAATAAAAGTGCGCAAATTCACCAAAGGAAGTGCACGCGCTGTGCGTAGAATGCGCAAGCTAACACAACCCTAGGTGCGCACTGTGTGTAGAATACGCAAGCTAACAAAACCCTAGGTGCACAGAATGCGCAAGATGAGCGATTGTCTACGAGAAAACCCGCACACTTCTCATGAACGTCACATTTATGAATCTTGTCAGCCTCTCAACCACTTCCAGTCTGACTTCCAACACGATTTGACACTTAGATCTGAGTAAAATCTAGCTTAGACACTGGTCAAGGGCTAGGAAGTTCCCTAAAACGCCCCTTGTTCACATCATGAACCAGTTATATATTTCCATGAATGGACACTATAAATATATGCCATGTGTGTGCTAAGAAAATAATAACTTCAAGGTATTGTTATTGATGCAAACCCCCCTTCTCTCCAAGGGCTGCGCGACCTCCCAGCCTTAGGATCTTCTCAAGATTGAATTGAAACAGTTTTTGATTCCCTGCTGGAACCTCTAAGAAACAATCCATAGGTCTTTACAAAATTATGCCCACGTGCACAAGCGCTAAGTGCAAGTCTCCTCCACGTGACCACCCCTTGTGACTACACAACTATCCGAAAAGGCACGTCGTGATTTCGCGTATCGGATATATGAGTCAATCGACTCTCCATCCTTCAAACTTCCAAGTTCCAAAATTTTGACAAGGGTCTAGCGCATGTTATCTCCTCCCTTATCCTTCACCCATATGACCCTTCACTATGACCTGGGGCCAATATTTTTGAGCGCATCAAGATTTTGCGTATCGTGAACTCCCAATGTGATTCACCTTCATTCTCCTGATCCTCCGATACCCGAAATTATGAAATATTTGTATCAGATCAACGGTCCACACTAGTTCTCCAGCCAACGGCTGCGATCAAATCGCGATTTCGCGTTTCGGGAATTCTCACAACTCCACCCTTTGACCTTTCCACTCTGCGAGTCAGTGGAATGTTGATCTCTTGCCACGTGTCCCCTTTTAATGGACGGTCCTGATGATTTCAAGATTTCGCATTTCGAGGTTTCGCGAATTTCACTCTACTTCTTCCAAATCTATTAGTTTGTGAAATTTCGATTATTCCTTGCGACTAACCTGTTATAACCCTATAATTTATAGGATCATCTAGTGACTGGAAAAATTTTCACTATTGATGTATGTTGTCTTGCAAATAATATTTCATTCCTGCAAATTATTTTCAAAAAGAAAATCAAAGAAAAGAAAAAAATAAAAGAGGGCACAAAAGAAATGGATAAAATCCCCATGCAATAATAATGACTTGATCCATACAGTTTAAACATGGCCAAGTCCTTTTGAATTTATGTTAATAGGTTTAGTGAATAAGCCTGGCTAAACGGTTTAATCTTAACTAGGTAGTTAGCTTAGCTAATGAATAAATTTGATCAAACTGTTCAATCTTGATCAAATAGCCCCAGGGTAGAGTAATTTCTTAGCCCAACAGTCTAATCTAGGTTAAATGTGTAGTTAGGTAGGATAGGACATAGGCCAGCTAGTTTTTCCTTCAATAAATATGCTTCATCTTCAATGAAAATCCATGATTTTGATGTTTGAGGTGTGTTTCCTAACCCCTTAGTGACAAAAAAAAAAGGGAAGCAGCGAAAAACCCACAAAAAGAGCAATATCCTTAGTTTGTAATGCACATTTTTGGTTCACGCCCAAAGAATAAGGAATGTGCTAAGATCAATGGTTGATCTAGCAGCGCGTAGATCAATGGTGGATAGAGAGTTTCGGACCCCCTCAACCATTCTACCTTTAACAGTGTGGGGGGAGGGGGGTCCAATATGGAGAATAAACAGCGCGCTAAGATCAATGGTTGATCTAGCAGCGCGTAGATCAACGATGGACAGAAAATTTTGAACCCCACCAACCATTCTACCTTTAACGTTGGGGGGGGGGGTCTGATATGGAGACTAAAGTGAGGGCATAAATCGATGGTGGATCCAGTGGCGCTTGGATCTATGGTTAGCAGGAGATCCCAGACCCCCCTGACCGATCTACCTTTAACGTTTGGGGGGGGGGGTCCGATATGGTCGGATTTTCTTGGCGGGCCCCATCCTAACGTGTCACAAGCATATGGTTTTGGACCCCTCACTCTAAACCATTTACCACCTAAGCCCCCTCCGACACACTGCCATATCGGCATTACTTTACCACCACCGCCTCCTGACGTCACATCCCACTACCCCTCCTTACAAGTCTCGTCTCATAACTCCGTCAGCTTGTCCCCTCCATTAACCCGTTACAAGCCATGTCCCACTTGCTTATCTTCCAATCACCCCCCTCCACGTCATCCTGGTACACCCGTCACCCGTCCTCCACCTGCCACCTCACGCCTCAAGTGATTCGTTGGCCATTTATTACAGTCTAACATAACCGTTAGTTTGCTGACCTATTCCTCGTGCCCACCTATTCCTCGTGCCCAATGGATACCCGTTTACTCAATTTTAACCCCATTTCCTCCATTCGCGCACTTCTCACACTCTCTGGGCACTAGAAAGCTATTTTTCCTTTCCTTTTCAAACAGTAACCCAGCCATAGACATTGTCTCCTAATTCTTTTGTTTCAGTTTTCAGGTACTTGTTGAATCAATGGCGCCAAAATCTAAAAGATCAGAAGTCGAGGAAAATCCATTCTTTCCACCTCCTATCGATCTCGACCGGATCCCTCTAGATGACAAAGATTACCTGATCTCAGAGATGAGGTGTGAATTAGATTTCACCGAATTGCAGTGATGGTTTAAAGATACATTCGTGGATCAAAGAGATGAGATTGGGCTCTGGGAGTCCAATCTCCCCCTGTATCTCTTTCCCCAAATCCACCATTTTCTTGAATTCGCCCTCAAATTCCAAGCTCATTACCTCCCCGATCAAAGAGCCATAGTTTCATAGTTCGGAGAAACTCTGTTCTCTATAACACCCGAGGCCATTGATCAAATGATGCAGATATCTAGAGTCAAATCCCACTCTCCCCTCACCATTGAAGTTCTAACAGAAATGTACTAGAACCTGTCTTTCCCCAAAGAGCCCGGATTTTTTAGCTTTTCCTCCCACAGGATGCCCAATTCCCCAAGAAAAATCCCCCTTACCACTCCACCATGTTTTCAGAAAAGGGAAACCAAATTATTTCATCGCTATGTTGTATGCTCAACTATTTCTCAGACGAATGGGTGGATGAACCTATCTTGGGTTTCCTATCCATTTTCTCTGCTGAAGAAAAAGCCACCATCTAGTTCGACTACAACACTTTCTTGGCCGAGAACATACGTGAACAACTCTTTAAATTCGCCACAGAGGGCATGTTCCAGTATTCTTCAATATTAGCTTACATGTTCACCTTCTTTCAAGCATATAGGTTTTCTTTCCCAATGCAGAAAATGGACCAGGACAGAAAACCACAGGCTGTAACCTCTTGGACCTCGCTACTCAGAAGAAACTCCACAGAGTTTAATTTCAAATATTTTACTGAGTAGTTTTACCATCCAGTGGTGAGACTGCTCAGTGGTAGACCAAAGCCAAGGATAAATGAAGAGATCTAGAGAATCTTACACCTCTCGGACCTCGCCAATTCTGGTGATTGATACTTATATCAAAATCACACAGAAATCAAAGTATATGGGTGTGAGTTTGCTCCATACAAACTGCCCAAGTACTTTCCTGTTAGGATATTTTCCCTGGAGTATATTAGAAAAATGATTAATTTAGAAGATATACATTTTTTATCTCTGAAGAAGAAACAACAGCTGAGAATCAAAGGGCAGATAGGGCCTTTTATCTGCAACAGTCGAGTTGTTGGGGAAGAGGCAGACAAATTATTAAAGGAAATGAAATTTAGTACCAGTTTCACTTGGTGCTATGATCCATGTGGGATCATTGTAGAGATGAGAGCGAAGAACAAAAGTTCCCCGTATGCTCATATGCTCAAACCAGAAATTGAGAAATTTGTGAACCAGACAGAGTGGGAGGTGAACACTCTGGAAGACACTGAACAATAGTCTCATCTAACCATGATTTCACAAACATCCACTCCACAAGTACCAAAGGAGAAAATACCCAGGAAGGATGTCTCTCCTTTAGTCACTGAAGTATCAGCAGAGGATTTCCAGGTGTACAAGAAAAGGCCTAAAGCTACTCACACTATTGAAAATACTGAAGAGGAAGAGACCCACTCTACCACTGTAGCTGAAGGGGATAATTCATCACCTTTCTCAAACAATCATCAAATGATGTCTACTTGTTCCTCAAAGAAGCAGACCGATACCACTATGATCACCCAACCTCCACTGGGATCTGTAAAACTGAGCATTTTTTTAAAATATGATTTGATTAAGAAGAAAAACCAGATGCTAACTAACAACACCTATGCTCAGTTCTGGAAGCAAACGTCCACAGCACAACACAGATTGTTATCATCTTTTGATACAAAGAAGGGGAGAATGCACATGGCATTTTTGCAGGCACAAGTGCCCCATCCAAAAGAAATCACTGATTATAAGAGGGCTACAATGGAGTTTAACACCAGATATGTACATCCAGCTGATCAGATGGATCTACACAGGCAGACTGGAGAAATGATTTTCTCACGATTAGCTAATGCTTCCACCTCTGCTGCCAAATTACAGGTTTCTCTGAACAATGTTCAAACCCAATTAAAGCTGGAGAAAATATCATCCTTTGCAAAGGATAACAGGATTAAGTCCTTAGAAGAATTGGTGCTCAAAATTGGGTATGACCCCTCAAATGTGAAAGAAATTGAGGAGTTGCTCAAGAAAAAGAATGATGACATAGCATATCTGAGGAAGCAACTGAAATTTCCAGCTACAGAAGACTCACATGCCAAAGAGATAGCTGAGACAGAAGGGGAGAAGGAGGAATTGCTAAATCTTATCATGGAACAAAATGCACAAATAAAAGAGATGGAAGCAGAGCTGGAGTGGTTAGTAAAGGAGAAGGAACAAACAACACCTATGGAAGTTATCCCACTGAGTGCAGTTCCTCTCATGAGAGTTAGCACAACAACTGTATCAACAACCACTACAACATAAATTCCATCAACCACCCCACTGACAGCTCTGGAAAAATATGTAGAGCTAGAAAAATCAATGGAGGAGATGACCCTACAAGGAACATAGATCAATAGACTGAAAAAGGAGGTTGAGAATCTCCAGGAGCTTAAGTCCTCCTACCAGACAAGCTACAACATTGAGAGGCAAACATTAGAAAAGCTCAAGAAGGAAATATAGCAGCTGCAAAAGAAAACTGTGGCGGGCAAAACACTAGTTGAAGCCAAGGAGAACATTTGGATGGAAATCTCCAAGTCCATAAATGAAATTTGGCCAATGGTTCAAATTATGTTTGAACAACAGGAACTAGTGTTGAGGAGCAGGCAAGACATTGACAAGATAAAGGGAGAGCTGGGGGAAATGCCCACAGAAGCAAATGAAATCATTAGATTTATGAATTCGAAGACTAGGGAAGAGTTGGAAGACCTGAAGATTAAACATAGGACGAAAACCATCCTCGAAGTCAAGAGGGTTCTGACTAAAAGAGGATTGATGTTGCAGCTGGAGGAGAAAGTCCAGAACATGGACGTCGGAGTTCAGAGGTTCTTCAGCAAGATCGATTCCCTACAAAAGAAAGGTATTCCTGGTTTACTGGTTCTGAATGACAAGATGATGATCCTCTCTGACTATAAGCAGAAGATTTCCATGGTGACCAAGGACAATTCCAAGTTTTCAGGAATACAGGGAAGCATAACAGGAAAAGAATTTCTAGAGACTTTGTAGTTGGACCTCAACATCCAACATGAGATCAAATATATTTTCATCACCAAGTCGACGTTTCCTAAATATACAGAAATGGATGAAATCTATCGAAGACTGCTCAAAGTCACCATTCCTAGTCAGCAAAGATGGGAGGAGCTATACACTTTGATCAAATGAGGGATGAGGTGTACAGTCCAAAACAGCATGCAGAGCAGTCAAAGTCACATGAATGAATCACCAATGGTCTTCCCCAAAATCAACATGAAAGATCCGTTAGATCATCATCAGTCCCTACATTTTTGTATCTTGTTATCGAGTTAGTTAGATCTAGAATCTTCCACATTCTGATCATAAATGACAGGGTCGTTTGTAATTTTGATTATAAATACTTCGAACTTAGAAGTGTTGAGGGTTGATTTTTACGCCCTAACAAGCTGTAAGCACTGTAATTTTCTCAAGAGAACTACCAGTAATAAAAGGGATGTTTCACAGGATTCCTGTGTGTTAGTTGTTGATGAAGTTTTCTCCTCTTTGTTGAATTTTTATCTCTCTCAGTACTCATTTTGTTTTTCTAAATCTGATCATTTGAAAGTAGCAAAAGTTGCAGAATTTATCCTCGTATACTCTGTTTCCGAATTTTAATGATCTAAATGTTTTCTTCTGATGTTACAATTAAGAAATTCTTAAATGCTTCTTGATAATAATTGATTATCTCATCTTTTCTGTTTTTCGTCATTTTTATGCTAAAGAATCCAACAGTTGCATTATCCTGGCCTGTGATAATACCTTTTAAAATCTGTTAGCCAGTCTCTAATTTTATAAAATAGACCCCATAGCCTAATGGAGGCGTAAACCTTTTTCAGCCATTTTATAAAAACAAACAACTCGATCCTATTTATTTTAACTACCCTAATATATGAATTTTGAAACAAAGTTAAATCTTACAGAGAGATCCCTCTCTGAAACTGGCAGGGCTAGATACCAGTTTTGAAGTGGTTGGATAAAGTTACCTCTGGTAAATTTATTCTGCCTTTCAACAAACTTTGGGAATTTACAGAGTGATAACATAATTGGCGACCATACTGGGGAACTGAACAAACTTTATATATCCTACGATTTCTTTCCCCTAGACAAAGAAAACTTTATTTCTGAACGAAATTATAAAGTCTAAAATTATATAGAGATAATGTTCAGAGTGTTAGAATATAGAAGATTGTGTGCTCATTTTACCATTGACGATACCCTCGTCACCCAACCATAGGCCGAAGCCACCCTCCGAGCACCTTAACCTTGACAGAGAATTACTCTGGAAGCAAACCCTATGCTAGATAGCCAAACAAGGTGTAGCGCATCTTCCTCCAAGGATAGTGCACCAACAATAGCTGATCAAATAGTCCAAACCCTAGCCAAGAGATAGTCCAAGCCAACACCCAAATTGCTAGCTGCAGCAATTTCACCTACAGCTCTCCTCCACACGTGCGCACCAAACTGGGAATTGCAGTGCGCACCAGTTGGTGCTCTGCAATTATGAGATGTGTCAAATGAGAACTGGTGCCCTGTATTTATACTGGTTCTGCCAGATTTGTTGGGGATGACTTCTCCTTCTGGATATGTTTCTGTTCAGTATATTATTATTATTTCTGGCTGACTTCTTCTCTTGGAGGCTAATAACCTAATATAAATTATCGTCTTGAGCCGACAAGACTTCTAGGGTTATTAGCCAACTCATTAGGGTTTTCTCTTGCTTTCTGGAGTCTTCTATTCTCGTCAGGTTTACACATGGAGGTAAATACCTCCCGCAGCTACCATAATATTAACACTCCCTCCTAGATAGGGAGGTATTACAGGTAATGGTCTTGAGCACCAAAACATACCATTTATCTGGTAGCATCAATATAGTCGTCTAGACTATCTCATGACTAGATTATGAGCATCATCGTCACCATTGGCTGCATCATCTCTCGAAACCATACTTCATCTGAGTAATTAGACATGATGCTAGATAAGTCACTCCCACCATAGAGTGATACAAGAGCCATTCTTATAATCTAGAAGAGTAAATGCTCTGAACCGTTTTCAGTCTAGAAAATCTTTGTTCATCATTCTTCTAGATGATGATGATCTCCAATAAACTGTTGATAGTCTTCAAGGCAATTAGAATGAAAATAGAACACAACTATGTCTATCCATAGTAGTACATAACTACAATCCAGTGGTACACTACCACACCAAGTAACACACAAGTACTTGATCAGCAACATGTAGTCGCGAATAGTGGAACATATCCACCACAGTAGTCTTCATCTATTGTCATACAGTCTTCATAACAAACATCTGATAGCAACCTGCATAGAAACAATGTTATGATATAAACTGAATCATATGGGCCAATCTTTCACTCACATCTATGAGTTCTGAAAGAATATCTTCCTCATGAATAGTGGAACATATCCACCATAGTATTCTTCATCTACTGTCATACGGTCTTCATAACAAACATCTGATAGCAACCTGCACAGAAACAATGTTATGATATAAATTGAATTATCTGGGCCAATCTTTCACTCACATCTGTGAGATCTGAAAGAATATCTACCTCGAAGTAGAATAATGAGATATCTGGACTATTCTTCTCAAGCAAGGAAGAATAATTGTCCTATCTTCTGAACCTGGACTATTCCCCACTCTGGGCCATTCTTCCTACACTAATTAAAGTGCACCCTGGAGAGAATGCATAACCCTAAGGAATGATGAGCATGGACCATTCCCCACCCTAGGCCATTCCTCCTACACTAATCAAAGTGCACCCTGGAGAGAATGTATAAACCCTAAGGAATGTTTGTCCCTGATTGTTGAGCCTAGACCATTCCCCACCCTGGGCCAATCCTCCTCCACTAATCAAAGTGCACCCTAGAGAGAATGTATAAACCCTAAGGAATGATTATCCGAACCATTTCCTCTTTTAACAACAAGAGGAAAAGATTGTCCTGCATCAACCTCCAAAACGGACCATTCCTCATGTTAACCACAATGAGAAATCGTTGTCCGGTGAGGCGGGCCAGTCTTCTTGAGTAACCCTCAAGAAGAGAGACTACCCTAGACCACTCCCCATGTTAACCACAATGGGAAGTCGATGTCTATGATACATCAGCAATTAGACTACTTCCCATGTTAACCACAATGGGAAGTGATTGTCCGTCAGAAGTCTCAATCCACTTTCCAAACAGGAAAACATCTATCCAAGATGGACTATTTTTCAAATTTAAAGATGAATGTCTTCAATAATGTTTTCAGTGCTCCCTCCTAACTTGGAGAGTCATTTCTTCCTTTTTCAATAAGAAGGAAGTTGTTTCCATGAGATTTAGCTTGAGTACACAAACTCTTTTATCTTGGATAGAAGTTTTTACCAAAATGTTTGCTTATCTGCTCATCTATGGAGATATGTATTTGAAAAATAATTTTCTCCTTTCTAGACTTCATCATGGATAATGTAATGCTTGATTTCAAATGTAATTTAGTCTGGAACACTATGAAGGCTTCATGTAGATCTGAACAATAGAGTATATCATAGTTGGAAAATTGGAACATATCTATGTGGCACTTCTTTCGTCAACATGAGATCTGATCTACCGAGTAGTCATCTTGATGTTATAGGAAATCTTCACCATGCTTCTGTTGTGCATTGGAGGTTCTTCCACCAAGTTATCTTCTTCTATCTGCATGCAAGGGTCTCTTTCTGGTATGCCTCAAAGTCTTAAGATTTCTCTTCATACGCTCTTTATTCAATTTCTCTGGAGAACATTATTTGTATTCATCTGATGTAGAACTCCAACTCATGGATGTTGTTGATGATATAATGACTCATGTGGAGATAATTCTGGTTTACTGGAATAAGTAATCATCATAGTCTTCTCCATCCATCTAGGAGAACCTCTAGTTCTAGGTCTCACAATGCTTTCATTCATAAGTCTTCCATACACTGTTCTTTATCACGACTTTCAGTTCTTCTGCTTAATTGCTTTTAGTGAGTTCATATCAAGCTGGTAATCTTGCGATTCTTGATACAATGACTGGTTGTTCTAATTTCTCTTTCTTTCTTGGAATCTTCATGTTATTCTCCATGTTTTTCTTTAGCTCTTGGGTCCATGAAGTTTCTTATAGATTCCATGCCCTAGAGATTCCACTTTTTCCTTTCATCATAGGGTCACGGATCTGGATGGACAACCAAGGATACTTTAAGGCTCCTCTTCGAGGAAGACTTCTTGAACTGAACACATATTGTCTTTCATGGTTACTACCATACATATATACTTCATCATTTTCAATGGATCGTAGGATTAGCTCCCTCCTAACCCTTGCTTCATGTAAGAGTGCATATAATCGGCTCCCTCCGTCTAACAAAGTCCATGCTTCCATCTACATCCTTATTGTCTTCTGCAATATATAATTGGCTCTCTTGTCTAACAGAATCCACACTCTCGTCTTGTTGTCTTATACAAAACGTCATAAGTCTTTTTCCAACTTCCTCTCGATTCTTGACTTATTTCTGTCTTTGCTTCTCCTAAGTCTCTTCGTGATTGATTCGGCTTATCTTGCAATAGCTTCCACATGATTTGTATTTCATTCTTTCATGTGTATTATCTAATGATATCTCTTTTCATCTTGTTTGTTCTTCCATAGGTATAGTTCTTCTTGGAACACATTATCTTCCAAGAGATAGATATAAAATATATGTATAGAGACGATGCAAACAATATATGTATAGAGATGATGCAAACAAGAAATAAGAAGAGTGTTGTTACCTTTTAGAAGAAGGAGTCTCTTCCATCCTACCTAGTCTTCTTTGTAGGTTCCTTTTCTTCGACAATCAATGCTTCGTGTTTCTCCTTCCTTTTATTTAGCTCGGGACAATGATTCTTGTAGTGACCATACTTTCGACAGTTGAAGCATTGTACTTCTGAAATGTCTTTCTCTTGATTTGGCTTCCTCCTTGAACCAAATTTCCTTTTGTTTCTGAAGTTCTTGAATCTTGTTGTGAAATCTTGATCGTCGTACTTCTTTTGGGGTTTCTCTTTTGTATTGATCCTTGATTCTTCTTGAGCACAGCAAGTCCAAATTTCTTCAAATGTTGGATACTCCTTCCTTGTGTTCATGCTTGAGGAAAATGCATCCCACGTCTTGGGAAGACCACTGAGTACTATGTTCACCAATTCCTTCTCTGAAGTGATCTCTTCAATAGTTTGTAGTTGATCTCTTAACTGGGATATCTTTACAAAGTATGATGTTATGTTGTCATCCTCATTCATCTTCATGTCACGGAGCTCATTCTTCAGACTCATAGCTTGTCCGATGTTTCTGACTGAGAAGAGATTTGTTAGGACATCGTACATCTTCTTCAATGAGTCAAGATGGGAGATGTAGGGTATCAAGTGGTATTTTATAGAATCCACTATGATACTCATGGAATTGATGTCAACATCTTTGAACTTCTCCATAGCTGCAACGTTCTGCAGTTCCTTCTCTTTTCCTTCTTCAAACTCTGGCTTCACGATCTTTCCTTTCATGATATCCAGCACTTTATTCTTGGCAAGGATGAGGCCAATCCTTGTCTTCCACGCTCTGAAGTTAGAGGCTCCATCTAACTTGTTCTCAGACTTCATAGAGTTCGTCATGGCTTGCTTGACTTGGTCAAACCCTAGATTTGACCAGAAATTCAAACTTCACGTCTTGGCTTGCTGAGAGTATCAGGAGATGTGCTAGGCTAGGCCGCGTTGATCTGTCTAGAGATTAGGTCAATCTCTTCACTTAAGGTGCCTCAATGAGAGGATTAAGGTTTCTGCAACTGCTCCTGCTAGTAACCCTAGTGGCAGTGTCTTGGAAGATGATTTTGCTAGTAACCCTAGCGGCAGTTCCTCAACGAGCTCAATATACTAGCGGCTATGTTTCCTTCCAGTGTTTAGACTGAATGAAGGAGGTGTGGGCCCATAACCTGTTAGAATATAGAATATTGTGTTCTCGTTTTACCATTAACGATACCCTCGTCACCCAACCATAGGTCGAAGCCACCCTCCGAGCACCTTAACCTTGACAGAGAATTACTCCGGAAGAAAACACTAGGCTAGATAGCCAAAAAGGGTGTAGCTCATCTTCCTCCAAGGATAGCGCACCAACAATAGCTGATCAGATAGTCCAAACCCTAGCCAAGAGATAGTCCAATCCAACACCCAAACTGCTAGCTGCAACAGCTGCACATGCAGCTCTCCTCCACACGTGCACACCAAATTGAGAACTGCAGTGCGCACCAGTTGTTTCTTTACAATTCTTAGATGTGTCAAATGAGAACTGGCACCCTGTATTTATACTGGTTCTGCCAGATTTGTTGGGGCCGACTTCTCCTTCTGGATATGTGTTTGTTCAGTATATTATTATTATTTATGGCTGACTTCTTCTTTTGTAGGCTAATAACCTAATATAAATTATCTTCTTGAGCCGACAAGACTTCTAGGGTTATTAGCCAACTCATTAGGGTTTTCTCTTGCTTTCTGGAGTCTTCTATTCTCGTCAAGTTTACACATGGAGGTAAATACCTCCCGTAGATACCATAATATTAACACAGAGGTTGTTAAATTTGGTATATATTAGTTCAAGGTTTCCAAAAATAAAATCAAAATAAAAAAATTTGGCTCCTAAAAGAGTTTTCACTAGATCTCATCTAAATCCAGAACCTGCAATAGCAATAGACAATCTTGAAAAATTACTCAGAAAGAAAAACACTACAGAGGATTCTGGGAGTCACAGTCCACTTCATAGGTCCCCTTCTCTCCCAGAGAAGTTGGTTTCCCTTCAAGATCTCGAGTTTGACATATCTTTTGAAGAAAGCCTTTTCAGAACAAAATCTTACAGCTTTGTAAATGAAACAGTTTTAGATCAAACCATCCTTCAACCCATGACCCCTAAAATAATTTCTCCCAGAGCTGACATTGATCAACGATTTCTCCAGGAATTTGACAAACTAGAAGATCTAGTTCTGAATCTTGATCAAGATTTAGACAAAGCTCACTTTCAGTAGTCAGTCGAACTTTCTGCCTTGATTATTATTGTAGCTTCTGTTAAACCTAAACCAGTTCACTCATCTCCTCCTAGCCCTTCATCTTCCACAACTTTCGTCACCTCCCCTCCAATCACATAGGTTATTTTTCAACCTCCTCCACCAATCATGGCAGCAAGATATGCTCCATTGGTGTTGGTTTCTCCTTTACATGCAATGCCTCGGGATTACCAAACTAGACTTCCTCAGTATGATAGTATTGGTCCTTTGAATGCAAAACAACATGTTGACAAAATGAACGATTATTTTGATTTGCAGGAAGTAGATGAAGTTGATGTGCAGATGAGACTATTTTTACAGAGTCTGACTGGAGAAGTCAAAAAGTGGTTCAAAACCTTACGTGTTTCTTCCATAACTGACATTGTTTATTTTCATCAAAGTTTCCTTGACAGGTGGGAGGTGAATAAAAATCCTCTTCAGATCTTGTCAGAATATGAGAATATCAGAAGGAACCAAGGAGAGACAGTGCAGGATTACTGCACCCATTTCAATAACCTATACAATGCAATTCCGGTTGATATCAAACCACCTCAAGGTTTGGCATTAATGAAATTCCCCGATGGATTTGATGCAGACATGTCATATCAGCTAAGGGAAAGAAATGTCGCAACTCTAGAAGACATGCAGAAAATTGTCGTTAGTGTGGAAGAAAATATTTTGGCTAGAAGGGCCAGGCAAAGAATAGAAAGGAGGGTCACCATCAAGGAAGATCCTTCTACTTCCTCATCATAATCCAAACTAGATTCTCTAGCCAAAGCTATGGAGAAAATGATGGATAGACTCACTATAACTGACAGAAACCCACCGAGGGAGAACCAAGTTGCTCCTCAAATTTGAAACCCAAACTTCAGAAGAAATCCGCCCCAGATCAGGTAGAGAGATCTGAGAGATCAAAGAGAACAGAGGGGGAATGATCAGTAGATCAGACCACCCCTCCAGGAGAATTACGCTAATTATGGGGAGGAGGTAATCGAGGATTTTGATGACACTTATATAAAACTCATGGGCGTTCATGATGATGAATCCATTTTTCTTACCCAGGAAGAGAATGAGATATTTCTCCTTTCACAAACAGAGGTCAATGAGGAAGTAGAGGAAACAGAACAATAGGCCTTTGAGAATGCTATAACGGAGGTCCACAGGCAGTATAACCTGAGGAGAAAGAGGGAAAATGAAAACCCTCCAAAGAAGGTTGTTGAAACAAAGAAGGCTACTGAAACAAAGAGAATAGTCGAAACCAAGAAAACCTCAGAAAACTCTCCCAAGAAAGTCCCTGAGAGGAATAATGTTGAATCTCCTGCACAAAAAACTCTAGGAATTCTACAAAGAGAAAATCAGACTAAAGTTTCATCAACCAGTCAACCAAGTGCACCTGGCCACCGAGCTCCGATAAATAAACCAGAAGTATAGACCCTAAGAAAAGCTTCCACTACTTTCATCCTTGAAGGGGAACTAGCTTAATTGAAGATTCCCATTCACCTCTCTGAGATGATGAACAAGAACACTTACCGGTCTGAGGTGATTAAAGCTTTAAGAATCGAACCTAAGATAGGTACTAAGGCTTTGAATGTTGGATCTATAAATCACTCGGACACGGTAAATCTTGTTGATGACTGACCAGAGCACCTATTTAGTCCTGAAGTTGATGGTCAAACTGATAATGGTGTTGTGGCACCTTTTTACATCAGCTTAAATATCCACGACTTGATATTACACAACGCTATGCTGGATTTGGGTACTTCTCACAACCTGATGCCCAAATCTGTGATGGAAAAGTTGGGACTCGAGGTCACCAGACCCTACAAGGATTTGAATTCTTTTGACTCAAGCAAGGTCAAATGCATAGGGATAATTAAGGATTTATGAATCAGCCTAGCTCAAATCCCAACAAAGAGTATGGTAATGGATATAGTAGTTGCAGACATTCCCCCAAAATATGGTATGTTACTGTCAATATCATGGGGAGCTAAGTTGAAAGCAACCCTGCAGCTAGATATGTCCTACGCCACCATCCCGGTATTTGAACAATAGAGGAGACTTTATAGAGAAACCTTGATGAAGTATATGGTCAACAGTCAGGAAGAGCCACACAACTACTCACAATACTCTGCACACTCTAATATGGATTCTTTCATTCTTTACAATGATGGTGATTTGGAAGAAAAAATCGCTCAGCTGGAAGACAATATGCATGATTCGAAAGAAGATAAAGAAATCATTGAGGCAAGAAATGTTGAAACTGTGGAAAGTGAGGAACTGCCAATAGATTTTTGGAGCATGGATTTAGATGGTGCAGTGAGCAAAGAGGGAGTCGGAGCTGGATTCTGGTTACATAATCACAGATCAAGGTATTCATAGATCCATTCCTACAAACTGAATTTCCAATGCACTAACAACATAGCTGAGTACGAAGCTTTGATGCTCGGCGTGAAACTACTGAAGAAAGTTGGTGCCAAACATATAATGGTAAGGGGTCATTCTGAATTGATTATCAATCAAATCAAAGGTGAGTATGCAGCTAAACATCCAAGACTTAGAGCCTATAGGAATGTTGTTTTGGATGCCCTTCAATGCTTTACTGAAATCGACTTGCAGGTAATGCCTAGAGGACAAAACATACTTGCAGACGGGTTGGCTACATCAGCAGCTACCTGTAAAATTCCTTTCTGTCCCACTTGCAAGTACACAGTGGAGGTGAAGTGAAGACCAACCATTCCTGACAATATCAAATATTTTCAGGTATTTGGAAATAACGATCAAATTGAAGACTTCCTACAGTGTAAGAATGATTTCGAATGTACAAACATAGATTTAGAAAATGATGATGAGATTGTAAATAAATCTGTTTTTGAAAGTGGTAGTGTAAATAATGTAGATTTTGAAGGTTTGAATGAAAATAAAGTAGATGCAGATGAATTGAATGAAAATGAGATAGATTCTGGTATTCTACAGTTGAAAAATAATGTGTTACCTAGAGGTTTAGTTCCGTTGGAAGACTTGTTCAATTTTAACGATGTAGCCAAAAAACCGAAGGTTGAAGCTAGTGGTAAAGAGGTTGAAGCTAGTGGTAAAGAGGTCGAAGAGTGCAACATAGGAACAAAATAAAAACCCAAGATGATAAAACTTTCTAAATCCCTGCCCCCTGAGCAAAAATGCAAATACATTGAACTTTTCAAGGAATATGTGGATATTTTTGCCTGGGGTTATGAGGACTAAAAATCCTATGACACAAGTATCATACAACATCGGATTCCCATAAAATAAGAACACAAACCATTCAGGCAGAAACTTAGGAGAATCAATCCCAAGTTGCTTCCCCTGATAGAGAAAGAAATCAAAAATATGTATGGTGCAAAAATTATAGTCCCCTTGAGATTTTCCAAATGGGTGTCTAACCTAGTTCCTACCAGGAAGAAAACTGGCAAGATCAGACTTTGCATAGATTTCAGAAATCTAAACAAAGTCTCCCTCAAAGACAATTACCCTTTGCCCAAAATGGATCACATTTTTCGAAAGGTAGTTGGGGCAAGTAGGATCTCCTTACTAGACAGTTTCTCGGGTTACAACCAAGTCCTTGTCCACCCACAAGATCAAGAGAACACAGCATTTACCACACCTTAGGGAACCTTCATGTATGTGAAGATGCCCTTTGGCTTGATGAATGTTGGTGCCACTTTTCAAAGGGAAATGGATATTTATTTTGTGGACGAACTTGGAAGATTTATAGTCATATATATGGATGATGTGACTGTATACTCCCAATCTGACGAAGAACACTTGCAGCATCTCAGACGCGTGTTTGAGAAGTGCAGAAAATTTGGGATTTCGTTAAACCCAAAGAAGTCTCTTTTCGGTTTAGAGGAAGGAAAGTTGTTGGGACACATAATATATAAATATGGAATTAAAATAGATCCCAGTAGGATAGAAGCCATCCAAAAGGTGGAACACCCTAGGAACATCAAAGAGCTACAATCATTCATCGGAAAAATAAATTTCCTTAGAAGGTTCATACCCAAATTGGCCGAACTTCTTAGGAACATCACTAATATGTTGAAAAAAGACAAAAAAATCAAATGGAACATTGAATCCAAACAGTCATTTGAGCAAGTGAAACATGCACTCACCCAAGCCCCAGTTCTGATCAACCCAGATTACACCAAAGATTTTTATCTTTTCTCTTTTGCATCTGAACACACCATCGCAGCAGTGATGTTGTAGAAAAACAATGAAGGTATGAACAACCCATAGCATTTTTCAGCAAAGATTTAAGAGACGTTGCGTTGAACTACAACATAATGGAGAAACAAGCTTTTGCCCTGGTAAAGGCCATAAAGGATTTCAGAGTCTATATTCTTCATTCTCACACAATTTCATATGTTCCAAACGTAGTACTAAAGGATATTCTCACACAGGATAATCCAGATGGTAGGAGGGGGAAATGGATTGTGGTTATTCTGGAATATGACATCGAAATAAAACCTACTAAATTGATCAAAGAACAGGGTCTGGAAAAACTAATGGCTGAAACAAATTTCCATGCATTGGACATTAATGTTTTGGTTGCAGGTGACGAACAGGACGAGAAGGCAAATCCAAATATAAAAGAGGTATTCTTAAATTCCCCTTGGTATGCAGACGTCATTTTTGTACTTCATAACTTACAAGATCCTCCTGGTTTGACCAAGACCAAAGCCAGATTAATCAAACTGAAAGCATTGAAATTTTGTATTCTAGCAGGTAATCTTTATTGTAAAGATCCTGGTGGTATTTTGCTTAATTGCATGTTGAAAGACGAAGTTGAGTTGGAAGACAACAACTAACAAGATTTTAAGAGTTGGTTTCTACTACCCTACATTGTTTGTTGATGTTCATCAAAAACTTACTTCTTGTCATAAATGCCAGGTTTTCGAAGGTAAAAGGAAGTTGTTGCCTCTCCCCATGAAACCCATATCAGTTGAAGCCCCTTTCCAACAATGGGGTTTGGACTTTATTGGAGAAATACATCCATCCTCCTTGGGCCAACACAACTGGATCCTCACGGCCATGGACGACTTCACCAAGTGGATCGAGGTTGTGCCATGCAGGCAAGCTACTGACTCTGCTATCATTAAATTTTAGAAACTAATATCTTGTCTCATTTTGGATGCCTCAGAAAAGTTATAGTTGACAATGCAGCAGCCTTCAGATCCAAAAAACTCATAGATTTTTGCAGCCAATACCACATTACCTTGGGACACTCAACATCTTATTATCCTACAAAAGTCTGGTGAACATTCTCAGGAAAACACTACAAGAGAATAAGAAATCATGGCATAATAAGCTAGTTTTTGCACTCTGGGCTGCCAGAATAAGCACCAAAAGATCAATTGGCATGTCGCCATACCAATTGGTGTACGGCATTGAAGCAGTCTTTACCATCTCCTTAGGGGTCCTTGTCATGAAATTATTGCAGGAAGCGCAAGAAGAGACAAATGGTGTCTAGAGGAGGATAAATCAAATGATCCACTAAATGCAATCCAGAGAGGAATTCTACAACAAGACTCAGGTTATCCAAGAAGGTATAAAAAATATTTATGACAAGAGGACTAAAGAAGATGATTTTGAGCTAGGCAACTTGGTTCTGAAATGGGATTCTAGAAATGAGGATAAGGGTAAGAATGGAAAATTTGATAGCTTATGGAAAGGACCTTACACTATCCATCCATTCAGAGGAAATAACGCATTTTTTTCTCAAAAACAGTGTTGGAACGGACCTGCCATGTGGACCTGTGAACGACAGGATGTTGAAGCATTATTTTCCACCCCAATAAAGATATCACAAATATTTTTCCACTGTACATATCATTTTTCTTTTTACATTCAGGTTGTGTGTGGGTGATATCGATCACATGGTTGAAGCCCACAGAGAAGGCCCTAAGCCACTGACCAATGCCACCAAGTTCCCAAAATAAAAACAAAACAGATAGCAGCAATAAAGCAATGGAGGAAACCTTTACAGACATCAGAAAGAAGGTTCTTGGCACTTCACAATGAGAGTACCATCCCCAGGTGGAGCCTCTGTTATAACCCTATAATATATAGGATCATCTGGTGACTATAAAAAATTTCACTATTGATGTATGTTGTCTTGCAAATACTATTTCATTCCTGCAAATTATTTTCAAAAAAAAAGAAAAGAAAAGAAAGAAAAAGAATGAAAAAGAAAAGAAAAGAATAAAAGAGGGCAGAAAAGAAATGGATAAAAGCCCCGTGTAATAATAATGACTTGATCCATACAGTTTAAACATGGCCAAGTCCTTTTGAATTTATGTTGATAGGTTTAGTGAATAAGCCTAGCTAAACTGTTTAATATTAACTAGGTAGTTAGGTTAGCTAGTCAATAAATTTGATCAAACTGTTCAATCTTGATCAAATAGCCCCAGGGTAGAGTAATTTATTAGCCCAACAGTCTAATATGGGCTAAATGTGTAGTTAGGTAGGATAGAACATAGGCCAGCTAGTTTTTCCTTCAATAAATATGCTTGATCTTCAATAAAAATCCATGATTTTGATGTTTGAGGTGTGTTTCCTAACCACCTGGTGACAAAAAGCAAAGGGAAACAGCGAAAAACCCACAAAAAGAGTAATATCCTTAGTTTGCAATGCACATTTTTTGGTTCGCGCCCAGAGAATAAGGAATGCGCTAAGACCAATGGTTGATCTAGCGGCGCGTAGATCAATGGTGGATAGCTAATTCCAAACCCCCTCGACCGTTCTACCTTTAACAGTGGAGGGGGCTCCGATATGGAGAATAAAGAGCACGCTAAGATCAATGGCTGATCTAGTGGCGCTTAGATCAATGATGGACAACAAATTCTGGACCCCCCCAACTGTTCTACCTTTAACGTTGGGGGGGGGGGGGGGGTCCGATATGGGTGGTTTTTCCTGGCGGGCCCCATCCTAACGTGTCACAAGCATATGGTTTCGAACCCCCTCACTCTAAACCATTTACCACCTAACCCCCCTCCGACACACTGCCATACTGTCGTTGTGTTACCACCGTTGTCTCCTGACGTCATGTCCCACTACCCCTCCTTACAAGTCTAATCTCATAACTCCATTAGCTTGACCCCTCCATTCACCCGTTACAGGTCATGTCCCACTTGCTTATTTTCCAATCAACCCCCTCCACGTCATCCTGGTACACCCATCACCCGTCCTCCACCTGCCACCTCACGCCTCAAGTGATCCGTTGGAAATTTATTACAGTCTAACATACCTGTTAGTCTGTTGACCTATTCCCCGCACCCAACGGATACCTGTTTACTCAATTTTAACCCTGTTTTCTCCATTCTTGCACTAATCATACTCTTTGCGCACCAGAAAGCTCTTTTTCCTCACCTTTTCAACCAGTAACCCAGCCATAGCCACTGCCTATTAACCCTTTTGTTTCAGTTTCAGGTACTTGTTGAATCGATGGCGTTGAAATCTAAAAGATCATAAGTCGAGGAAAATCCATTATTTCCACCTCCTGTCGATCTCGACCAGATCCCGCTAGCTAACAAAGATTACCTGATCTAAGAGACCAGGTGCAAATTCAATTTTGTCGAATTGTCGTCATGGTTTAAAGATACATTAGTGGATCAAAGTGATGAGATTGGGCTCTGGGAGTCCAATATCCCCCTGTATCTCTTTCCCCAAATCCACCATTTTCCCGAATTTTCCCTCAAATGCCAGGCTCATTACCTCCCTGATCAGAGAGCCATAGTTTCATCGTATGGAGAAACTTTGTTCTCTATCACACCCGAGTACATTGACCAAATGATGCAGATATCTAGAATTGAATCCCACTCTCCCCTTACCATTGAAGTTCTAACATAAATGTACCAGAACCTGTCTTTCCCCTAAAGAGCCCAGATTTTTGAGATTTTCCTCCCACAGGATGCCCAATTCCTCAAGAAACATCCCCCTTACCACTCCTCCTTGTTTTCAGAAAAGGGCAACCAAATTATTTCATTGCTATGTTGTTTGCTCGGGATTTTCTCAGACGAATGGGTGGATGAACTTATCTTGGGTTTCCTATCCATTTTCTATGTTGAAGAAAAAGCCACCATCCACCTCGACTACAGCACTTTCCTGGCTGAGAACATACATGAACAACTCTTTAAATTCGCCACAGAGGGCATGTTCCGGTATTCTTCAATACTGGCTTACATGTTCATCTTCTTTCAAGAAGATAGGCTCTCTTTCCCAATGCAGAAAATGGACCAGGACAACAAACCACAGGCTGTAACCTCTTAGACCTCGCTACTCAAAAGAAACTCCACAGAGTTTAATTTCAAATAGTTTATTGAGCAAGTTTACCATCCACTGGTGAGCCTGCTCAGTGGTAGACCAGAGCCAAGGATAAATGAAGATATCCATAGAATATTACACCTCTCGGACCTCGCCAAGTATGGGGATTGGTACCTGTATCAAAATAACGCAAAAATCAGAGTATATTTGTGTGAGATAGCTCCATACAAACTGCTAAAGTACTTTCTTGTTAGGATATTTTCCCTGGAGTATATTAGACAAATGATCAATTCAGATGATATACATTTTGTATCTCTGAAGAAGAAACAACAGCTAAGAATCAAAGGGCAGATAGGACCCTTTATCTGCAACAGTCGAGTTGCTAGGGAAGAGGCAGACAAATTATTAAAGGAAATGAAATTTAGTACCAGTTTCACTTGGCACTATGATTCATGTGGGATCATTGCAGAGATGAGAGAGAAGAAAAAAATGTCCCCGTATGCTCATACGCTCAAACCCGAAATTGAGAAATTTGTGAACTAGATAGAGTGGGAGGTGAACACTCTGGAAGACACTGAACAACAGTCTCATCTAACCATGATTTCACAAACAACCACTCCACAAGTACCAAAGGAGAAAAGACCCAGGAAGGATTTCTCTTCTTCAGTCACTGAAGTATTAGCAGAGTATTTACAGGTGTACAATAAAATGCCTAAAGCTACTCACACTACTGACAAGACTGGAGAGAAAGAGACCCACTCTACCACTGTAGATGAAGGGGAGCATTCATCACCTTTCTCAAGCAGTCATCAGATGATGTCTACTTCTTCCTCAAAGAAGCAGATCAATACCACTGTGATCACCCAACCTCCACTGGGATCTGTAAAACTGAGCATTTTTTTAAAATATGATTTGATTAAGAAGAAAAACCAGATGCCTACCAGCAACACCTATGCTCAGTTCTGGAAGAAAACTTCCACAGCACAGCACAGATTGTTATTATATTTTGATACAGAGAAGGGGAGAATGCACATGGCATTTTTGCAGGCATAAGTGCCCCATCCAAAAGAAATCATTGATTATAAGAGGGCTACAATGGAGTTTAACGCCAGAGATGTACATCCAACTGATCAGATGGATCTACACAGGCAGACTGGAGAAATGATTTTCTCAACATTAGCCAATGCTTCCACCTCTGTTGCCAAATTACAAGTTTCTCTGAACAATGTTCAAACCCAATTAAAGCTGGAGAAAATATCATCCTTTGCAAAGGATAACAGGATTAAGTCCTTAGAAGAATTGGTGCTCAAAATTGGGTATGACCCCTCAAATGTGAAAGAATCTGAGGAGTTGCTCAAGAAAAAGAATGTTGACATAGCATCTCTGAGGAAGCAACTGAAATTTCCAACTACAGAAGACTCATAGGCCAAAGGGATAGCTGAGATAGAAGGGGAGAAGGAGGAATTGCTAAAGCTTATCATGGAACAAAATGCACAAATAAAAGAGATGGAAGCAGAGTTGAAGCGGTTAGTAAAGGAGAAGGAACAAACCACACCTATGGAAGTCATCCCACTGAGTGCAATTCCTCTCACAGGAGTTAGCACAGCAACTATATCAACAACCACTACAGCAGAAATTCCATCAGCCACCCCACTGACAGCTCTAGAAAAATATGTAGAACTAGAAAAATCAATGGAGGATATGACCCTACAAGGAACAGAGATCAATAGACTTAAAAAGGAGGTTGAGAATATCCAAGAGCTTAAGTCTTCCTACCAGAAAAACTACAACATTGAGAGGCAAACATCAGAAAATCTCAAGCAGTAAATACAGCAGCTGTAAAAGAAAATAGTGGCGGGAAAAACACTAGTTGAAGCCAAGGAGAACATTTGGATGGATGACTCGAAGTCCATAAATGAAATTTGGCCCATGGTTCGAATTATGTTTTAACAACGGGAACTAGTGTTGAGGAGCAGGCAGGCCATTGACAAGATAAAGGGAGAGCTGGGGGAAATTCCCACAGAAGCAAATGAAATCATTAGATTTCTGAATTCGAAGACTAGAAAAGAGTTGGAAGACCTGAAGATTGAAGATAGGATGGAAACCATCCTCGAAGTCAAGAAGGTTATGACTAAAAGAGGATTGATGTTGCAGCTGGAGCAGAAATTCCAGAACATGGACGTCGGAGTTCAGAGGTTCTTCAGCAAGATCGATGCCTTGCAAAATAAAGGTATTCCTAGTTTACTAGTACTGAATGATAAGTTGATGACCCTCTCTGACTACAAGCAGAAGATTTCCATGGTGGCCAAGGACAGTTCCAGGTTTTCAGGAATACAGGGTAGCATAACACACAAAGCATTTCTAGAGACTTTGTAGCTGGACCTCAACATCCAGCACGAGATCAAATATATTTTCATCACTAGGCTGACGTTTGCTAAATATACAGAAATGGATGAAATCTATTGAAGACTTCTCAAATTCGCCATTTCGAGTCAGCAAAGATGGGTGGAGTTGTGCACTTTGATCGAATGAGGGATGAGGTGTACAGTCCAACTCAGTATGCAGAGTAATCAATGTCACATGAATGACTCACCAACAACCTTCCCCAAAATTATCATGAAAGATCTGACAAATCATCATCAGTCCCTACATTTTTGTATCTTGTTATCTAGTTAGTTAGATGTATAATCTGCCACGTCCTGATCATAAATGACAGGGTCATTTGTAATTTTGATTATAAATACTTCGAACTGGAAGTATTAAGGGTTGATTTTTACGCCCTAGCAAGTTGTAAGTACTGTAATTTTCTCAACAGAACTACCAGTAATAAAAGGGATGTTTCACAAGATTCCTACATGTTAGTTGTTGGTGAAGTTTTCTCCTCTTTGTTGAATGTTTATCTCTCTCAGTACTCATTTTGTTTTTCTAAATCTGATCATTTGAAAGTAGCGAAAGTTGTAGAATTTATCCTCGTATACTCTGTTTCCGACTTTTAATGATCTAAATGTTTTCTTTTGATGTTACAATTATGAAATTCTTAAATGCTTCTTGATTATAATTGATTATCTCATCTTTTCTGCTTTCCATCATTTTTATGCTAAATAATCCAACAGTTGCATTATTCTGCCCTGTGAGAATACGTTTTAAAATTTGTTAGTCAGTCTCTAATTTTATAAAACAGACCCCGTAGCCCAATGGAGGCGTAAACCTTTTTCAGCCATTTTATAAAAACAAACAACTCGGTCCTATTTATTTTAACTAGCCTAATATCTGAATTTTGAAACAAAGATAAATCTTACAAAGAGATCCCTCTATGAAATTGGCAGGGCTAGATACCAGTTTCGAAGTGGTTGGATAAAGTTACCTCTGGTAAATTTCTTCTGCCTTTCAACAACCTATGGGAATTTACAGAGTGATAACATAATTGGAGACCATACTGGGGAACTAAACAAACTTTATATATCCTATGATTTCTTTCCCCTAGACAAAGAAAACTTTATTTTTGAACGAAATTATAAAGTCTAAACTTATATAGAGAAAATGTTCAGAGGTTGTTAAAGTTTGTATATATTAGTTAAAGGTTTCTAAAAATAAAACAAAAATAAAAAAATTATGACTCATAAAAGAGTTTTCACTAGATCTCATCCAGATCCAAAACCTGCAATAGCAATAGACAATCCAGAAAAATTATTCAGAAAGAAAAATACTGCAGAGGGTTCTGGGAGTCACAGTCCACTTCATAGGTCCCCTTCTCTCCCAGAGAAGTTAGTTGCCCTTCAAGATCTCAATTTTGACATATATTTTGAACAAATCCTTTTTAGAACAAAATCTAACAGCTTTGTAAGTGAAACAATTTTAGATCAAACCATCCTTCAACCCAGGACCCTTGAAATACTTTCTCCCAGAGCTGACATTGATCAACAATTTCTCCAAGAATTTGACAAAGTAGAAGATCTAGTTGCGAATCTTGATCAAGCTTTAGACAAATCTCACTTTCAGCAGTCAGTCGAACTTTTTGCCTTGACTATTGTCGCAGCTTCTGTTAAACCTAAACCAGTTCGCTCATCTCCTCCCAACCCTTCATCTTCTGTAGCTTCTATCACCTACCCTCCAATCACACAGGTTATTGTTCAACCTCCTCCACCAATCATGGCAGCAAGATATGCTCCATTGGTGTTGGTTGCTCCTTTACATGCCATGCCTCAGGATTACCAAACCACACTTCCTTAGTATGATAGTACTGGTCCTTTGAATGCAAAACAACATGTTGACAAAATAAAAGATTATTTTGATTTGTAGGAAGTAGATGAAGTTGATGTGCAGATGAGACTATTTGCACAGAGTCTGACTGGAGAAGTCAAAAAGTGGTTCAAAACCTTACGTGTTGCTTCCATAACTGACATTGTTTCTTTTCATCGAAGTTTCCTTGACAGGTGGGAGGTGAAGAAAAATCCTCTTCGGATCTTGTCAGAATATGAGAATATCATAAGGAACCAAGGAGAGACAGTGCAGGATTACCGCACCCATTTCAATAACCTATAAAATGCAATTCCAGTTGATATCAAACCACCTCAAGGTTTGGCATTAATAAAATTCCCCGATGGATTTGACGCAGACATATCATATCATCTAAGGGAAGGAAATGTTGCAACTCTAGAAGACATGCAGAAATGTTTCGTTAGTTTGGAAGCAAATCTTTTGGCCAGAAGGATCAATCAGAGAACAGAAAGGAGGGTCACCATCAAGGAAGGGCCTTCTACTTCCTCATCAAATGCCAAACTAGATTCTCTAGCTAGAGCTATGGAGAAAATTATGGAGAGACTCACTATAACTAACAGAAACCCACCTAGGGAGAACCAAGCTGCTCCTCAAATTCGAAACCCAAACTTTAGAAGAAATCTGCCCCAGATCAGGCAGAGAGATCTGAGAGTTCAAACAGAATAGAGGGGGCCTGATCAGCAGATCAGACCACCCCTCCAGGAGAATTGCGTTGGTGATGGGGAGGAGGTAATCAAGGAGATTGATGACACTCATATAAACCTCATGGGCATTCATGATGATGAATCCATTTTTCTTACCCAGGAAGAGCACGAGATCTTTCTCCTTTCACAAACAGAGGTCAATGAGGAAGCAGAGGAAACAAAACAATAGGCCTTTGAGAATTCTATAATGGAGGTCCACAGACAGTATAACCTGAGGAGCAAGAGGGAAAATGACAACCCTCCAAAGAAGGTTGTTGAAACAAAGAAGGCTACTGAAATAAAGAGAATAGTCGAAACCAAGAAAACCTTAGAAAACTCTCCCAAGAAAGTCCCTGAGAGGAATAATGTTGAATCTCCTGCACAAAAAACTCCAGGAATTCTACAAAGAGAAAATCAAACTGAAGTTTCATCAACCAATCAACCAAGTGCACCTGGCCACAGAGCTCCGATAGATAAACCAGAAGTATAGACCCTAAGCAAAGATTCCACTACTTTCAGCCTTGAAGGGGAACTAGCTAAATTGAAGATTCCCATTCTCCTCTCCGAGATGATGAACAGGAATGCTTATCGGTCGCAGGTGATTAAATCTTTAAGCATCAAACCTGAGATAGGTACTAAGTCTTTGAATTTTGGATCTATAAATCACTCGGACACGGTAAATCTTGTTGATGACTTACCAAAGCTCTTGTTTAGTCCTGAAGCTGATGGTCAAACTAATAATGGTGTCATGGAACCTTTTTACATCAGCCTAAATATCCACGACTTGATATTACACAACGCTATGCTAGATTCGGGTAAATCTCACAACCTGATGCCCAAAGTTGTGATGAAAAAGTTGGGACTCGAGGTCACTATTGGGGCAATTCAATTGCTTAAATTGCTTTCATTTAATTATCAACCAGGGATGCTCGTAAGCTTGTGATGATGCCAGCAAAATATATGCAGGAGTAGGCATCTAACTCTAATCTATGAAAATTCAATCAAATCCTAACTCTTTCATTCCACTTAATAAGACTTAATTGTTGTAGGAAAGAAAACACTAGCTCCCTTTCAGGAGGTCCTCTCAAGATGTTTCACAAAACCTATCAACAATCAAGATCATCAAGTAAACACTCATGCATTGAAAATAAATACACTTAAAAAGGCTTAGTTGTTGTAGGAAAGAAAACACTAGCTCCCTTTCAGGAGGTCCTCTCAAGATGTTTCACAAAACCTATCAACAATCAAGATCATCAAGTAAACACTCATGCATTGAAAATAAATACACTTAAAAAGGCTTAGTTGTTGTAGGCATGAAAAAACTAGCTCCCTTTCAGGAGGTCTTCTCGGAATGTTTCAAATAACCTATCAACAATCAAGATCATCAAATAATTCTAATAAAAACAATAAAGCATATAAACCTATTCAAAGCATTAGAACAAGAAGAAAATGATACTATGATCTATTTGGAGTGAGCTCAATTCTCCCAAGA
>ML804046.1:672427-701559 GCA_009831015.1 Picea engelmannii
AGGTAAGAAGAAGAGTTTTAATCACATTTGGCATCTTTTCATAGGAAAAATTTCAGGGGTTTTTGGCCACACATCATCAGCTCGAATTTATCTTTAGAAGAACAGGTTGAAGAAGCCTTGGAAGGCTAATCTTCACATCATCATCAGTCAACACATTTTAAGGACCAGCTCATAGAGATTATCCTCCTTTTTGGGGTTTATCCCTATATTTTTGTAAATATAGTTTGACTTTCTGTTTTTAGTAAATCAGATCCATTCTTTCAGGATCTGGAAACTATTTGTAAAGGCTATAAAGCCTAGGAATTCAGTTTGAGTAGAGGTTCGATTTTGAGTGCTATGATGTTGCCACTGTAATGAAAAGACCTATTCTTATTTTATAGAAAATTGCAAGCTTCCTTCAGTTCTGTGTCATATTTTCTCCTCTGTTCTTTTATAGCTTATGAGTGGAAGTCCTTTGTTGATACTCATTCAGTTTGCAGTGACTGTCATCTCACTGATTAATTGTCTTAGTTGATAATCATAAGTTATTTCCTGGTTGTTAAACCCATTGTGTTTGTTGGTATGAAGCATAATCTGGTTCAATAGCTGTTTTCTTTCCCCCATTTAATCAAACCTTGTCTGACCACAGTGCTAGAAGGCCTTGTGAGATTTTGTATCTCTAGACAGTCTTGAAAACACATTCAAGTATTCAGATATTCATCTTGACCCAAAAATCATATCAAATATTGAGAAAACATTTCCCAAAAAAGAGTTAGTTACCAGGCATCTCCGACTTACAGCCTAGGAGAGTTTCCTGGAGTGATAACACTTTACAATGATGGTGATTTGGAAGAACAAATCGCTCAGCCGGAAGACGATACGCATGATTCGAAAGAAGATAAAGCAATCATTGATGCAAGAAATGTTGAAACTGTGGAAAATGAGGAATTGCCAACAGATTTTTGGAGCATGGATTTTGATGGTGCAGTGAGAAAAGAGGGAGTCGGAGATAGAGTTTGGTTACATAATCATGGATCAAGGTATTCAGAGAGCCATGCCTACAAACTGAATTTCCAATGCACTAACAACATAGCCGAGTATGAAGCTTTGATGCTCGGCCTGAAACTACTGAAGAAAGTTGGTGCTAAACAAATAATGGTAAGGGGTGATTCTGCATTGATTATGAAGAAAATCAAAGGTGAGTATGCAGCTAAAAATCCCAGACTTAGAGCCTATAGGAATGCTATTTTGGATTCCCTTCAATGCTTTACTGAAATCGACTTGCAGATAATGCCTAGAGGACAAAACATACTTGCAGACGGGTTGGCTACATCAGCAGCTACCTGTAAAATTCATTTCCATCCCACTCGCAAGTACATAGTGGAGGTGAAGTGCAGACCAACCATTCTTGACAATATCAGATACTGGCAGGTATTTGTTGGGTATGTGTTATATTCTTTGCATGTGTTTGTGTGGGCATGTTAGGTTTAACAACTGTGTTTGACGATCCCACTAGCAGTGCTCTTTGTGTCATGTGCATCAGGCGCTTTCCTAGGGGGGTCCCAGGGGGGGCAGGTATGCCCCCCCTGGTTACGCGCAGCAAGCGTTAGGCCGGGGCAGTGCCCCGAAATGTTTTTTGTTGGGCAGTTTTTGCTATTTTTAGCAGTTTTTTAAATTAATCACGTATTAAGGGATTAGGGTTTTGGTATCTACAGAATACATAAAAACATTGTATATATTGTATGGTGAATGGTGAAATTCGACATAATGAATATACGAAAAGTTTTCTCGGTTGAGGGTTTCCAGTATAAAATCTCTGTGTACTTTGTGTATGAACCATTGATTAAATTTTGTTTTTCTTAAGAATCTATATGCATTTCTTTACTTCACAGATTTAAAACTTACATGTGGTATCAGAGCTCGTTTTTGGCTTCAGAGGGATGCCTTTATTGTTGAGGGTTTGGCTCAGTATTGATAGATCAAGTTTATCTTGGGTCTGTGATAAACCTAGTTTTAGTGGGAGCTTTTGCAGTGGTGATTTGAGTGCAGAAAGAGGAATGGCAAGCTCGTCTAGAATCGAGATAGAGAAGTTAAACGGTAAAAAAATTGAGCTATGGAAGCTGAAGATGGAGGACCTTTTTGTAGACAAAGAAAAATGGATCGTTGTGGATCCTGGTACACAGCCTACTTTTACACTGTCTACTAGCACACAGGCTACTTGTACACAACCTACTATTACACAAACTACCAGTACACCACCTACTGGTATGTCGAAGGAAGATTGGGAGAAGTTGGACAGAAGAACAAGGAGTACTATTTGACTCTGCCTACCAGATTCGGTGTTGTTGAATGTCTCAGGAGAATCTACAGCCAAGGAACTATAGGATAATTTGGGGAATTTGTATCAATCAAAGTCCCTGGTAAACAAGTTGTTTCTTCGAAAGAAGCTATATCATATTAGGATGGAAGATGGAGATTCTATGACAGAACACCTAAATGCCTTTAATACTCTGGTAAGTCAACTTGTCTTTGTTAATATTACGATTGCAGAAGAAGATAAGTGTATTACTTTGTTATGTTCTTTGCCAGACTCTTGGGATAATCTGGTTGTAGCAATAGGTAGTACCACTCAATATACATTGAAGTATGAGGATGTAGTTGCATCCTTGTTATCTAAAGAGATGAGGCGGAAAAGAATGGAAGGTCATAGAACAGATGCTTTATTTGTAAGAGGTTGTACCCAAGACAGGAATCCTGGTAAGCCTTCAGGGGGGAGATCTAAATCTACAGGTAGATATAAGTCTCTAGGAAAATATTTGAGAAAATGCTGGAAGTGTGGTAAAACATGGCATTATAAGAAAGATTGCAAGTCTAAGAAGGTTGAAAAACCAAAGGGGTTTGATAGTACCTCTTCCACAAGGGTGAAAACATCCACTGGAGAAGGAGGTGATGTTTACCTAGCATCTACAAGTACACATGAAGACCGTGATGTATGGTTGATCAACTCAGGTGCATCATACCATATGACTCCTCACAGGGAGTGGTTCTCTGAATATGAAAAATATGATGGTGGTAATGTATTCCTAGGAGATGACTCGACAACAAAAATTTTGGGACGTGGAAGAGTTAAGTTGTTGCTAAAATATGGAAGGATTAGAACTCTCCCTGGGGTTCTTCACATTCCAAAACTTGCCATGAGCCTAATATCTGTAAGCAAGTTGGATGAAGCAGGAGTGGATACTGTATTTGGAAAGAACACTTGCAAGATGGTATGAGGGGAAATGGTGTTGATGAGGGAGTTCGGTGTGGAACTCTGTACAAGTTGTTGGGAATCACTTATACTAATGGGTGTAACAGTTATGTTTTCCTTGAGCAGACAAATAAAGAAGACAAGACCAATATCATCCTTGAAAAGAAAATCATGTTGTGGCATCAAATATTGGGGCATATTGGAGAAAAAAGATTTCGAACACTACACAGTAAAGGCATGGTTGAAGGTATGTCTAATTGCACTCTGTATTTTGATTTCTGTGAACATTGCATATATGGTAAACAAAATCGATTAAGATTCCCATCTGGTGCTACAAGAGTAAAGGGGATCTCAGAATTGATACACAGTGATGTGTTTGGACCTGTGCTTGTTCCATCACTAGGTAAGTCTATGCATTATGTTTCATTCATAGATGATTTCTCAAGGTACACATGATTTATTTTCTTAGAAAGAAATCTGAGGTATTTGATAAATTTAAAGAGTTTAAGGCTCTGGTAGAAAATCGGACAAAGAAGAAAATAAAGGTATTGAGAACAGATAATGGTGGAGAATTATGTGGAAATGGATTCTAAGAATTATGTAAGAAGTGTGGTATAGAAAGGCAGAAGACTACTCCATACACTCCTCAACAGAATGGAGTTGCATAAAGGATGAACAGGACATAGATGGAAAAATCAAGGAGCATGCTCAGTGGTGCCGATTTAGGACAACAATTATGGGCAGAGGTAGTGGGTACAGCATGTTACCTGGTCAATCGATCACCTTCATCGGCATTGGATGATAAAACTCCACACGAGGTATGGTCTGGAAAGAAACCCTCTCTTCAACATCTTAGAGTGTTTGGTTGTGATGCTTATGTACACATTCCAAAGGAAAATATAAGTAAGCTAGATAAAAAGGCTGAAACGTGTATCTTTATTGGTTATAAAGATGGTGTGAAAGGTTATAAGCTTTGGAACCCGGAAACCAAGAAGACTATTTACAGTCGAGATGTTGTTTTCAGAGAGGTAAAAGATGTGTCCAAACAGGAATTCCTACCAACGCAAGACGAACCGAAGAAAATAGAGCTTGAGTTGGATGATGCAAAATCTGAATCATCTGAAGAAGAGGAAGCAAAAGAAGAAGAAGAAGAAGAACCTCATACCCCAGTATTGAGTAGATCAGTGAGAGATAAAAGGCAACCAGAAAGGTATAGTCCACCTGATTTCTATTCCAATTTTGCTTTATCTATTACTGATGATGATCCCAAAACTGTCAGGAAAGCAGTGAATTCAGAGGATAGTAAACTCTGGAAGAAGGCCATGGTTGAAGAAATGGATGCCTTGGATAAGAATGAGGCATGGGATATAGTTGAGTTGCCAGCTGGAAGAAAATCTATTGGTAGCAAATGGTTGTTTAAGAAGAATTTTAATGCACAAGGTAAAGTGGAGAAATACAAAGCTCGGTTAGTAGAAAAAGGTTATTCCCAGGTAGAGGGAATTGACTTTGGTGAGATTTTTTCTCCTGTTTCTAAGTTAACTTCTATTATATTTCTTTTATCTATTGCTTCTGCTTTTGATCTTGAAGTGGAACAGATGGATGTGAAGACAACATTCCTACATGGGGATCTACAAGAAGAAATCTACATGAAGCAGCCAGAAGGCTTTGTAGTGAAGGGAAAGAAAGAGTTGGTTTGTAAGCTAAATAAGTCATTATATGGTCTGAAGCAATCACCTAGGATGTGGTACCAAAACTTTGACACATACATCCTTGGATTGGGATTTGTAAGAAGCAGGGATGATCACTGTGTATATTCCAAGCAGGTTGGTAATCACTTCATATATGTAGTGTTGTATGTTGATGACATGTTGTTGGTAGGAAATAACATGGATGTTATCAAGGAGGTGAAATCGCAGCTATTCTCCAAATTTGACATGAAGGATCTTGGTGTTGCTAACTTCATTCTGGGAATGGAGATTAAAAGAGATCGTGCAAACAAGAAACTCTGGTTGAATCAGAGAAAATATGTTGAGACGATATTGCAGAGGTTTAATATGCATGGAAGTAAACCGATCAAGGTTCCTATTCCTATAGGTGTAAAGTTATCTGCAAATCAGTTTCCCAAGACATAAGAAGAAGAAGAGGACATGTCCCATGTTTTGTATGTCAGTGCAGTTGGCAGTTTGATGTATGCAATGTTCTGTACTAGACCGGACACTGCAAATGTAGTGGGAGTTTTGAGCAAGTATATGTCAAAACCAGGGAAGGAGCATTGGACATCAGTAAATAGGGTCTTCAGGTATCTTCGTGGAACTACCAGTTATGGATTGTGCTACCAAGGAAGACCAGGATTGGACAGAGTGATGGACATACATGGCTTTGTTGATGCAAACTGGGATGGATATCTAGATCGCAGAAGATATACAAGTGGGTATGTGTTTAACCTATTTGGAGGAGCAATCAGTTGGATGAGCAAAAGACAGGTTGTAGTGGCACTCTCAACTAAAGAAGTTGAATATATGGCAGCCACTCATGCAAGCAAGGAAGCAATATGGTTACAAAGATTGTGTCCAGGTATTGGGTTGGTACAACAAGCAGTGAGATTAGATTGTGACAGTCAAAGTGAAATATTCCTGGAAAAGAACCCATCTTATCATTCGAAGACAAAGCATATTGTTGTTCAATATCACTTTGTGAGAGACATGATTGAGGAAAAGAAGGTGTTGCTGGAAAAGGTTGACACTTTGAAGAATGTTGCAGATTCATTGACAAAGTCCGTGAGCACAAAAAAGTTCTCCTCGTGTAGAGTAACAATGGGCATTGTTGCCCTGAATTTTTGACTATATAATCCCCTGGACCCCTGGATGCAAAGAAAACAACAAGTGGGGGAATGTTGGGTATGTGTTATATTTTTTGCATGTGTGTGTGTGGGGGCGCATCAGGTTTGACAACTGCGTTTGACGATCCCATTAGTAGTGGTCTTTGTGTCATGTGCTTCGGGTGCTTTCCTAGGGGGGTCCCAGGGGGGGCAGGTATGCCCCCCCCTGGTTACGCGCAGCGGGCATTAGGCTGGGGTAGCACCCCGAAATTTTTCTGGTTGGATGGTTTTTGCTATTTTTAGCGGTTTTCCAAATTAATCTTGTATTAAGGGATTAGGGTTTTGGTAACTATGGAATACCTAAAAACATTGTATATATTGTATGGTGAATGGTGAAATTCGATATAATGAATATATGAAAGGTTTTCCTGGTTGAGGGTTTCCGGTATAAAATCTCTGTGTACTATGTGTATGAGCCATTGATTAAATTCTATTTTGCTTAAAAATCTATATGAATTGCTTTACTTCATAGGTTTAAAACTTACAGTATTTGGAAATGACGATCAAATTGAAGACTTCCTACAGTGTAAGAATGATTTCGAATGTACAAACATAGGTTTAGAAAATGATGATGAGATTGTAAATAAATCTGTTTTTGAAAGTGGTAGTGTAAATAACGTAGATTCCGAAGGTTTGAATGAAAATAAATTAGATGAAGATGAATTGAATGAAAATGAGATAGATTCTGGTATTCTACAGTTGAAAAATAATGTGTTACCTAGAGGTTTAGTTCTGTTGGAAGACTTGTTTGATTTTAACGATGTAGCCAAAAAACCGAAAATTGAAGCTAGTGGTAAAGCGGTCAAAGAGTGCAACATAGGAACAGAAGAAAAACCCAAGATGATAAAAATTTCTAAATCCCTATCCCCAAAGAAAAAACGCAAATACATTGAACTTTTCAAGGAATATGTGGATATTTTTGCCTGGGTTTATGAGGACATAAAATCCTATGACACAAGTATCATACAGCATCGGATTCCCATAAAAGAAGAACACAAACCATTCAAGCAGAAACTTAGGAGAATCAATCCCAAGTTGTTTCTCCTAATAGAGAAATAAATCAAAAAGATGTATGATGCAAAAATTATAGTCCCCTTGAGATTTTCCAAATGGGTGTCTAACCTAGTTCCTACTAGGAAGAAAACTGGCGAGATCGGAATTTGCATAGATTTCAGAAATCTGAACAAAGTCTCCCTCAAAGACAATTACCCTTTGCCCAAAATGGATCACATTTTGCAAAAGGTAGTTGGGGCCAGTAGGATCTCCTTACTAGATGGTTTCTTGGGTTACAATCAAGTCCTTGTCCACCCAGAAGATCAAGAGAAGACATCATTTACCACACCCTGGGGAACCTTCATGTATGTGAAGATGCCCTTTGTCTTGATGAATGTTGGTGCCACTTTTCAAAGGGCAATGGATATTTCTTTTGTGGATGAACTTGGAAGATTTATATTCATATATATGGATGATGTGACTGTATACTCCCAATCTGACGAAGAACACTTGCAGCATCTCAGACGCGTGTTTGAGAAGTGCAGAAAATTTGGGATTTTGTTAAACCCAAAGAAGTCTCTTTTTGGTTTAGAGGAAGGAAATTTGTTTGGACACATAATATCTAAATACGGAATTAAAATAGATCCCAATAGGATAGAATCCATCCAGAAGGTGGAACACCCCAGGAACATCAAAGAGCTACAATCATTCATCGAAAAAATAAATTTCCTTATAAGGTTCATGCCCAACTTGGTCGAACTTCTTAGGAACATCACTGATATGTTGAAAAAAGACACAAAAATCAAATGGAACATTGAATCCAAACAGTCATTTGAGCAGGTGAAACATGAACTCACCCAAGCCCCAGTTCTGATCAGCCCAGATTACACCAAAGATTTTTATCTTTTCTCTTTTGCATCTGAACACACCATAACAACAGTGTTGTTGCAAAACAACTATCAAGGGTACGAACAACCCATAGCATTTTTTAGCAAATATTTAAGAGACGCTACGTTGAACTACAACATAATGGAGAAACAAGATTTTGCCCTGGTAAAGGCCATAAAGGATTTCAGAGTCCATATTCTTCATTCTCACACAATAGCATATGTTCCAAACGTAGTAGTAAAGGATATTCTCACACAGGATAATCCAGATGGTAGGAGGGGGAAATGGATTGCGGTTATTCTGGAATATGACATCGAAACAAAACCTACTAAACTGACCAAAGGACAGGGTCTGGAAAAACTAATGGCTGAAACAAATTTCCATGCATTGGACATTAATTTTTTGGCTATAGGTGACGAACAGGACGACCAGGCAACTCCAAATATAAAAGAGGTATTCTTAAATTCCCCTTGGTACACATACCTCATTTTTGTACTTCATAACTTACAAGCTCCTCCTGGTTTGACCAAGACCAAAGCTAGATTTATCAAACTGAAAGCATTGAAATTTTGTATTCTAGAAGGTAATCTTTATTGGAAAGATCCACGTGGCATTTTTCTTAATTGCTTGTTGAAAGACTAAGCTGAGAAAGTTATGTAGGATCTCCATGCAGGAGACTGTGGTGGACATCTGAGTTGGAATACCACAGCTAACAAGATTTTAAGAGTTGGTTTCTACTATCCTACATTATTTGTTGATGTTCATCAAAAAGCTACTTCTTGTCATAAATGCCAGGTTTTCGAAGGTAAAAGGAATTTGTTGCCTCTCCCCATTAAACCCATCTCAGTTGAAGCCCCTTTCCAACAATGGGGTTTGGACTTTATTGGAGAAATACATCCATCCTCCTCAGGCCAACACAAGTGGATCCTCACGGCCATGGACTAATTCACCAAGTGGATCGAGGTTGTGTCATGCAGGCAAGATACTGACTCTGTTAACATTAAATTTTTAGAAACTAATATCTTGTCTCATTTTGGATGCCCCAGAAAAATTATAGCTGACAATGCATTGGCCTTCAGATCCAAAAGACTCATAGATTTTTTCAGCCAATACCAAATTACCCTGGGACTCTCAACATCTTATTATCCTCAAGGAAATGGGCTGACTGAGTCCTCAAACAAAAGTCTAGTGAATATTCTTGGGAAAACACTGCAAGAGAATAATAAATCATGGCATAATAAGTTGGTTTTTGCACTCTGGGTAGACAGAATAAGCACCAAAAGATCAATTGGCATGTCACCATACCAATTAGTGTATGGCACTAAAGCAGTCTTTCCCATCTCCTTAGGGGTCCCTATCATGGAATTATTGCAGGAAGCGCAAGAAGAGCCAAATGATGTCCAGAGGAGGATAAATCAAATGATCCACTTAATGCAATCCAGAGAGGAAGTCTACAACAAGACTCGGGTTATCCAAGAAGGTATAAAAAAAATTTATGACAAGAGGACTAAAGAAGATGATTTTGAGCTAGGCAACTTGGTTCTAAAATGGGATTCTAGAAATGAGGATAAGGATAAGCATGGAAAATTTGATAGCTTATGGAAAGGACCTTACACCATTCAGGCATTCAGAGGAAAAAACGCATTTTTTCTCAAAAACAGTGATGGAACGGACCTACCTAGTGGACCTGTGAACGGCAGGATGTTGAAGCATTATTTTCCACCCCAATAAAGATATCACAAATCTTTTTCCACTGTACATACCATAATTATTTTTACATTCAGGTTGTGTGTGGGAGATATCGATCAGATGGTTGAAGCCCGCAGAGAAGGCCCTAAGCCACTGACCAATGCCACCAAGTTCCCAAAATAAAAACAAAACAGATAGCAGCAATAAAGAAATGGAGGAAACCTTTACAGACATCAGAAAGCAGGTTCTTGGCACTTCACAAGGAGAGTACCATCCCCAGGTGGAGCTGTTGTTATAACCCTATAATTTATAGGATCATCTGGTGACTGGAAAATTTTTCACTGTTGATGTATGTTGTCTTGCAAATAATATTTCATTCCTGCAAATTATTTTCAAAAAGAAAAGAAAAGAAAAGAATAAAAGAGGGCACAAAAGAAATGGATAAAAGCCCCATGCAATAATAATGACTTGATCCATACAGTTTCAACATGGTCAATTCCTTTTGAATTTATGTTGATAGGTTTAGTGAATAAGCCTGGCTAAACTGTTTAATCTTAACTAGGTAGTTAATTTAGTTAGTGAATAAATTTGATCAAACTGTTCAATCTTGATCAAATAGCCCCAGGGTAGAGTAATTTCTTAGCCCAACAGTCTAATCTGGGCTAAATGTGTAGTTAGGTAGGATAGGACATAGGCCAACTAATTTTTCCTTCAATAAATATGCTTGATCTTCAATGAAAATCCATGATTTTGATGTTTGGGGTGTGTTTCCTAACCACTTGGTGACAAAAAGCAAACGAAAGCAGCTAAAAACACGCAAAAAGAGCAATATCCTAAGTTTGCGCTGCACATTTTTGGTTAGCACCCAGAGAATAAGGAACGCGTTAAGATCAATGGTTGATATAGAGGCGCGTAGATCAATGGTGACTAGTGAATTATNGAAGAATAAAGAGCGCGCTAAGATCAACGGTTGATCTAGCGGCGTGTGGATCAACGATGGACAACAAATTCCGGACCCCCCCAACCATTCTACCTTTAACGTTGGGGGGGGGTTTCTGATATGGAGACTAAAGTGAGCACATAAATCGATGGTGGATCCAATGGTGCTTGGATCTACGGTTAGCTAGAGATCCCGGGCCCCCAGACCGTTCTACCTTTAACGTTGGGTGGGTGGGGGGGGGTCCGATATGGGTGGTTTTTCCTGGTGGGCCCCATCCTAACATGTCACAAGCATATGGTGTCGAACCCCCTCACTCTAATCCATTTACCACCTAACCCCCCTCCGACACAGTGCCATACCGGCATTACTTTACCACCGTGTCTCCTGACGTCACGTCCCACTACCCCTCCTTACAAGTCTCGTCTCATAACTCTATCAGCGTGTCCCCTCCATTCACCCGTTACAGGTCATGTCCCACTTGCTTATCTTCCAACCAACCCCCTCCACGTCATCCTGGTACACCCGTCACCCGTCCTCCACCTACCACCTCACGCCTCAAGTGATCTGTTGGCCATTTGTTACAGGCTAACATACCCGTTAGTCTGTTGACCTATTCCCCATGCCCAAAAGATACCCGTTTACTCAATTTTAACCCCGTTTTTGCCATTCGTGCACTGCTACCACTCTCTATGCACCAGAAAGATCTTTTTCCTCACCTTTTCAACCAATAACCCAGCCATAGCCACTGCCTACTAACATTTTTGTTTTAGTTTGCAGGTACTTGTTGAATCGATGGCGTTGAAATCTAAAAGATCATAAGTCGAGGAAAATCTATTATTTCCACCTCCTATCGATCTCGACCGGATCCCACTAGCTGACAAAGATTACTTGATCTCAGACACTAGGTGAGAATTCAATTTCTCTGAATTGAAGTCATGGTTTAAAGATACATTTGTGTTTCAAAGTGATGAGATTGGGCTCTGGGAGTCCAATCTCCTCCTGTATCTCTTTCCCCAAATCCACCATTTTCCTGTATTTTCCCTCAAATACCAGGCTCATTACATCCCCGATCAGAGAGCCATAGTTTGATCGTCCGGAGAAACTCTATTCTCTATCACACCCGAGGCCATTGCTCAAATGATGCAGATATCTAGAGTCGAATCCCACTCTCCCCTCACCATTGAAGTTCTAACAAAAATGTACCAGAACCTGTCTTTCCCCCAAAGAGCCCAGATTTTTTATCTTTTCCTCCCACAGGATGCCCAATTCCCCAAGAAAAATCCCCCTTACCACTCCTCCATGTTTTCATAAAAGGGCAACCAAATTATTTCATCGCTATGTTGTTTTATCGTCTATTTCTCAGATGAATGGGTGGATGAACCTATCTTGGTTTTCCTATCCATTTTCTTTGCTGAAGAAAAAGCCACCATCCAGTTCGACTACAGCACTTTCCTGGCCGAAAAAATACATGAACAACTCTTTAAATTCGCCACAGAGGGCATGTTCTGGTATTCTTCAATACTAGCTTACATGTTCACCTTCTTTCAAGCAGATAGGCTCTCTTTCCCAATGCAGAAAATGGACCAGGACAGCAAACCACAGGCTGTAACCTCTTGGACCTCTCTACTCAAAAGAAACTCCACAGAGCTTAATTTCAAATAGTTTATTGAGCAGTTTTACCATCCACTGGTGAGCCTGCTCGGTGGTAGACCAGAGACAAGGATAAATGAAAAGATCTAGAGAATATTACACCTCTCGGACCTCGCCAAGTCTGAGGATTGGTACCTATATCAAAATCACATAGAAATCAGAGTATATGGGTGTGAGTTAGCTCCATAAAAACTGCCCAATTACTTTCCTGTTATGATATTTTCCCTGGAGTATATTAGACAAATGATCAATTTAGATGATATACATTTTGTATCTCTGAAGAAGAAACAACATCTGAGAATCAAAGGGAAGATAGGACCCTTTATCTGCAATAGTCGAGCTGTTGGGGAAGAGGCAGACAAATTATTAAAGGAAATGAAATTTAGTACCAGTTTCACTTGGTGCTATGATCTGTGTGGGATCATTGCAGAGATGATACCAAAGAACAAAAGTTCCCCATATGCTCATACGCTCAAACTCGAAATTGAGAACTTTTTGAACTAGACAAAGTGGGAGGTGAACACTCTGGAAGACACCGAACAGTAGTCTCATCTAACCATGATTTCACAAACAACCACTCCACAAGTACCAAAGGAGAAAAGACCCAGGAGGGATGTCTCTCCTTCAGTCATTGAAGTATTGGCAGAGGATTTCCAGGTGTACAAGAAAAGGCCTAAAGCTACAAACACTACTGACAATACTGGAGAAGAAGAGACCCACTCTACCACTGTAACTGAAGGGGAGCATTCGTCACCTTTCTCAAGAAGTCATCAGATGATGTCTACTTATTCCTCAAAGAAGCAGACCGATACCACTGTGATCACCCAACCTCCACCGAGATCTGTAAAACTGAGCATTTTTTTAAAATATAATTTGATTAAGAAGAAAAACCAAATGCTGACCAGCAGCACCTATGCTCAGTTCTGGAAGCAAACGTCCACAACACAGCACAGATTGTTATCAACTTTTGATACAGAGAAGGGGAGAATGCAAATGGAATTTTTGCAGGTGCAAGTGCCCCATCCAAAAGAAATCACTAATTATAAGAGGGCTACAATGGAGTTTAACACCAGAGATGTACATCCAGCTGATCAGATGGATCTACACAAGTAGACTGGAGAAATGATTTTCTCAACATTATCCAATGCTTCCACCTCTGCTGTCAAATTACAGGTTTCTCTTAACAATGTTCAAACCCAATTAAAGCTGGAGGAAATATCATCCTTTGCAAAGGATAACAGGATTAAGTCCTTAGAAAAATTGGTGCTCAAATTTGTGTCTGACCCCTCAAATGTGAAAGCAGCTGAGGAGTTGCTCAAGAAAAAGAATGTTGACATAGCATCTCTAAGGAAGAAACTGACATTTCCATCTACAGAAGACTCACAGGCCAAAGAGATAGCTGAGACAGAAGGGAAGAAGGAGGAATTGCTAAAGCTTATCATGGAACAAAATGCACAAATAAAAGAGATGGAAGCAGATCTGGAGCGGTTAGTAAAGGAGAATGAATAAGAAACACCTATAGAAGTCATCCCACTGAGTGCAGTTCCTCTCACAAGAGTTAGCAAAACAACTGTATCAACAACCACTATAGCAGAAATTCCATCAGCCACCCCACTGACAGCTCTAGAAAAATATGTAGAGATAGAAAAATCAATGGAGGAGATGACCCTACAAGGAACAAAGATCAATAGACTGAAAAAGGAGGTTGAGAATCTCCAGGAGCTTAAGTCTTCCTACCAGAAAAACTACAACATTGAGAGGCAAACATTAGAAAATACAGCAGCTGCAAAAGCAAACAGTGGTTGGAAAAACACTAGCTGAAGTCAAGGAGAACATTTGGATGGACATCTCCAAGTCCATAAATGAAATTTGGCCCATGGTTCAAATTATGTTTGAACAACAGGAACTAGTGTTGAGGAGAAGGCAGTCCATTGACAAGATAAAGGGAGAGCTGGGGGAAATGCCCACAGAAGCAAATGAAATCATTAGATTTTTGAATTCGAAGACTAGGGAAGAGCTGGAAGACCTGAAGATTAAAGATAGGATGGAAACCATCCTCGAAGTCAAGAGGGTTCTGACTAAAAGAGGATTGTTGTTGTAGCTGGATGAGAAAGTCCAGAACATGGACATCGGAGTTCAAAGGTTCTTTAGCAAGATCGATGCCTTGAAAAAGAAAGGTCTTCCTGGTTTACTAGCACTGAATGACTAGCTGATGACCCTCTCTGACTACAAGCAGAAGATTGCCATGGTGGCCAAGGACAGTTCCAAGTTTTCAGGAATATAGGGTAGCATAATAGGCAAAGCGTTTCTAGAGACTTTGCAGTTGGACCTCAACATCCATCATGAGATCAAATATATTTTCATCGCCAGGCCGACGTTTGCTAAATATACAGAAATGGATGAAATCTACCGAAGACTTCTCAAAGTCACCATTCCCAGTCAGCAAAGATGGGAGGAGCTGTGCACTTTGATCGAATGGGGAATGAGGTGTATAGTCCAATTCAACATGCAGATAAATCAAAGTCACATGAATGACTCCCCAATGGCCTTCCCCAAAATCAGCATGAAAGATCCGACAGATCATCATCAGTCCCTACATTTTTGTATCTTGTTATCTAGTTAGTTAGATCTAGAATTTTCCACATCCTGGTCATAAATGACAGGGTCGTTTGTAATTTTGATTATAAATACTTCTAACTTGGAAGTATTGAGGGTTGATTTTTACGCCCTAGCAAGTTGTAAGCACTGTAATTTTCTTAAGAGAACTACCAGTAATAAAAGGAATGTTTCACAGGATTCCTGCGTGTTAGTTGTTGGTGAATTTTTCTCCTCTTTATTGAATTTTTATCTCTCTTAGTACTCATTTTGTTTTTCTAAATCTGATCATTTGAAAGTAGCGAAAGTTGCAGAATTTATCCTTGTATACTCTGTTTCTGACGTTTAATGATCTAAATGTTTTCTTCTGATGTTACAATTAAGACATTCTTAAATGCTTCTTGATTATAATTGATTATCTCATCTTTTCTACTTTCCATGATGTTTATGCTAAAGAATCCAACAGTTGCATTATCCTTCCCTGTGAGAATACCTTTTAAAATCTGTTAGTCGGTCTCTAATTTTATAAAACAGACCCCATAGCCCAATGGAGGCGTAAACTTTTTTCAACCATTTTATAAAAACAAACAACTTGGTCCTATTTATTTTAACTAGCCTAATATCTGAATTTTGAAACAAAGTTAAATCTTACAGAGATATCCCTCTCTGAAACTGGCAGGGCTAGATACCAGTTTCGAAGTGGTTGGATAAATTTACCTCTGGTAAATTTGTTTTTCCTTTCAACAACCTCTGGGAATTTACAGAGTGATAACATAACCAATACACTACTTCTCCGAGATCTAACGACTTGTAAGATTTTGGCTCTTTCTGAATGGGTCTTGACCCTCCATCTTGTCCAATCTTCAAAATTCTTTTCTGAAGGATTTCTCCTGCTCAATCCTCCGTACTTGTTCTTTCTTCAAACTTCAAATTTTCTGCGCTTCACCTTTGAACACTTCAACTCTTCAAAACTTAGAAACTTTTCTAAGTGTTTCCTCAAGAGACTTAAAATCACTACTCCTCCTGAGCTTTTGGTAAATGAAGTTTAAATCTCATCCCTTGTGCAGACTTGCACTCTGTCTTCTTCAAACGACTTTCTGTTGCCCTCCTAGCATACTCTGCACTCAACCTCCTAAGCTTTCAAACTTTAACACAAGTTTGTTTCTATATGCACTCCTTGCGCTCAATATGCACACTCTGCATACAGAAATTCCTCGCTATCTCTTCTGAGCTTTAAGTCGAAAAAGACTTCTTCATAAGCACTCCTTGCACTCTGCATGCACTCCTTGCATAATCTTACATAAGAGAAACAATTGAACTCATTTGATTATTCATTCATTCACTATGAACATCATCCATTCACAAACACATAACAACATAGTCAAACCATAACAATATCAACACTGTGTATTTGGGTCAATTCCCTTTGTTCTATTCATTTCAGAAGAAAACATAATTACAGTCGTTTATCCTTTACAACTATTACAATAAAAACTTGTCTAAGGATCCAAATCTTTTTCACTCTTCTTTCTCCTATCTAAATACTATTACATTATTTTCAAGTGGTTACCTACTCAATTAATGCAACCTAATGACTAATCAGGGCTAATATCCCACACCTATAATACATTTATAGTCGTGTAAAGGATTTACAATGGTTCCGCCATTTCAAACGGTGGCCCGGTTTTACACAACCAAAATTAATTAACGAGAATTCCAAAAAGTCTTAGCACCGCTTCCAAGCTAGTTAATTGTCGCTTCAGCTCCTTCAATGTGTTGAGGTGTCGATTCCAATTCCACGTCCACTTCCTTTTGATGTGATTGTAATCCTCCTGCATCAGTTATGTTTCAAGAAATTTTCTTGGAGAATCCTCTTTTCTCTTTGAATCATTCAAGCACTATAGCAAGGGCCATTCCACTCACCTCTTGAGAGGATTGGCATTGTATTTATTCACCATTGTTACCTTCCATTGTATGAAGAGAAGAGCTCTCTATTAGGGAACTCAAGAGCCCTCCCAAGGAGGAATAGGGGATTCATAAGTCCATGACTTTCTCTATGGTGCTACCCTATCAATACATTGATCCATTGGTAGCTATATGATTGTCATTTTTTGTTTTCATGGTTATGGTTCTTGCAAGCTTCTCTAACATGTATTTCATTTTGTTTTTGTTTTTGTTTCCTTGTTTCGTGTCTATTTTGTTATATAATCAACTCACAAACCTCTGTCTTGTTTAGCTGACTTAACTAGGCAATTAAGTGTTGTGTTTTTTCTCACCCATTTGACAAAACCAACACAGCAAAGAGGATATCATCTATATCTCCAACTATTTTGGTCGTTGGTGTCAAAGTACCATAGGAGTTTGAGACATAGCCTTGGCCATCAGATCCCAACTTTTTTGTAGTGGATCGTTAGGATTCTTGTGGTCTGAGACACCAGATCTGAATTCACACTACTTGGACTCCAAATGATAGTGAAGCCCCCTCGACTTCTATACATTCTACCTCACAATTCTTCCAGATTTTATTTTCTATTCTTTTCAACATGTTTCTATCATGTTTATCTTGTTGCAACATTACTAAGTCTACTTTTTCTTGAGCTATTTTTTTTCTTGAGTATTCTATGTTTGGAAAGAGCATTCAAACCCATCATATTCTAGGAGAAGATCTTCATATGTAACATTTGGGTTGGGATTGGAAATAATTATTTGGGAGGCCCACTACTTGACCAGAGTCGATGAGTAGAGCTCCTATTTCTTCCAAGACCTACTTATGGGGCTTGCACCCCTTCTCTTTTCCTCCCCCCCTCATTTTTGAGGTCTTCATCAAGTTAGTTTTGATACCTAGGTTCCCTAAGGACGAGGTATGATTCTCTTGGCTATGTCCTTTGCCTTTCCCTCTGATTAGTTCCCATTGTAGTTTGCGTAATTGTCCCACCTACATATTGTTGATCTCCTTCTCACCATGTATTGTTATGAGTGCTTTGAAATATACCTCCATGTCCTCTAGTTCCATGCTCTTGGGACCATCCAACCACTCTAATTCCTCCTGTGAACCCTCATTTTCCGCTAGATCTTGCATATTAATCTTGCCTTCCATTGTTGGAGATATTATAGTTCTTTGTTTTGTACGACGATATTTTTGAATTTTTTCTTGCTTGACTTCTACTCTTTTTTGTGTCTCCTTATTCTTCTCTAGTTGTTGTTTCTCCCCTTCTTTATTTTCTACCATGTTCTCTTCTATGGCTAGTGCTTGGAAATTGCTTGAATCCTTTTTGGAGGCTACTCCTGTGGGTTTATTTCCTTTATGTCTTGTCGTCCTTTTGTTGGGGATCTTTACGAATCCATCCGCAACCATCTCCACCTTACCCTTGTTTGTTGTTGATGTTGGGTTATGTGGACAATCTCTCAACATGTGTCCATGCTCATGGCATTTTCTGCATCTAAATGGGATATCTTCATACTCTATGGTTTGGATCCATTATATGTCCTGATAGCTGGAAATGACTACTAATTCTAGTAAAGATCTTGCCACGCTCATATACATGCATATCCTTGCATAGGATGTGTATCTTTCCATCTTAGTGATCTCTGAAAGTTTGACAAAGGATCCAAGAGTGTTTTTTATGTCTTCCAAGGTTGCCAAATGCTAGAACTCTTGAGGTAAGGAGTATAAACAAATCCATATCGGTGTTGTTGTGTAGTCTTCTTTCTCTAATGAAAATTGTTTTGTCTAGTATCTAAGATGCAGTCCCGCCGATTTGAAAAAATAAGGCCCCACACCAAATATTTTGTCTTTATCTTTGGTACATGAGAAAATTACTGTGAAAAAACCTTTGGATCCCAGCTTAAGATCCATTTCTCCTTTAACTTTCCATCTTGATTTTACCCATACCATAAGGGATTTTTTCGAGGGCCAAATTCCCATGAATTTTTCAATGATAGTGTGGTCCTTCATGTATTGTATGCAGTCCCCAATCCCTGGGGATGTGAACTCATACTGAGGGTTCTCCACAGTTTTGGCCAGATAGCCATTTTTCAGTCGTCGTTTAGGTTTGTTGTCAGTGCCTGCTATTATGTCAGGTTGGTCAGATCTGGGCAAACCATTGTCTGTCCCTGCTATTGTGAGTGGGAAATCCCCCTACGGACTAGAACTTAGGGTTTTAATCATGCATGCAGAAGAGACCTAAAGATTCCTACTTTTCACCATCATCCCCGACCTAATCCCCATTATTCTTAAGCAAATACATAGTTAAGAAGATCAAGTGAACATACCTTATTTCTGATGTTTTGATATTGATCCCTCTTCACGCTTGGTCGCTCTTTGACTGCAACTCTCCTCCCAAGGCTGACCTACATTCACAAAAGACAAACAAAGAACTCCACATGCATTTGATCTACAGATTAATGGGTTAGAGATTTAATTAACATGTACGCAATAAACAATGAAAATCTCATATGGTGGGACGGGAAAAGTACTTCTTTATTATTAACTTCACTAAAGCAACTTACAATGATGAAGCCGGACACTGCTCCATGAATCTGGTCCTGGGCTCCTCTTTTACTATGCACCAACTGCTAACACACTTGCTTCTCTTCTTCGTTGAAATCACAAAATGGTTGCAGAATCTTGGGCAAAGGGGAATACAAATTCGGGTAGAGTTTCTTTACTATGTTTTTCCTCCTTTCAAATGGGACCCCTACCCCTTCTTTTATAGGCTAGAAGGAGCTAGGTATTTGGTCAAATGACCGACCATGCATGGCCAAAAGGTTTAGTTAACTTGCCCAAAGTTGTGTGTTCCGTCAACAACTTTCCTTTTTTCGTACTTCTTAAGGTCCACGCTGGTTGTAGTGGGTCAGCTAGCGTGGACACTGTAGATACACGCGGGCTGTAGTGGAGCAAGGTGCGTGGGCCTTTAAAAATGGATTTTTTTAGAAGAGTTGTTCAGTAGTGGCTTGGCAAAGAAGGAATATGAGATGGCTTGATGCCAGGTAAGCATGTTTGGTACAAATTAGGGTTATAACAGATGCCCCCTAATGTGTAAGGTCAGAAGAGCATCCGATGGCCGAAATACATTATCAATATTTATCAACGTACCAAACCGGTGACCCTAGGGACCAGAATTCGGGAGGTGCCATCTGCAAAATAACAGTTGTCTCACTGAGGCGAGCATACCCATGATCGGGATGAAATAAAATCATGGCTACCCATCAATGACACTGTAGATCCATGTCATATAACTATATAAAGTGTAGTCGCGAGCAATACATAGCGGATCTACATCTCAAATCAAAAGATATACATGTATAGTATCCATCTTCTAGAAGTTGATAAGGCCTGATGGCTGGAGATGAGGTCTTTAGAGCTCGAGCAACAACTTCAAAATCTTCAAAACTCGGGTAGGAGTGTAATATGAGTGTACAACTTCATTGCCCAGAGGTCTTCGACGGCTCGTCAGTCATGGACTAGAGAATCTTGATGATCAGACTAAAAGTTTCATTGATTTCGAACAAAGACTTGATTGGACTTTCGGGATGGTCGGGCATGAGGGAAAGAGACAAACTGCAGAGGGGTCGACTCAGGCTTGGTAAAAAATTCCCTTGGACAATAGCAGACAAATGATGAGATTCAAGCAGCATGGCATTAACATAAGTTCACGAGGCAAGAGGCAACGCAAACTCTCCATATGTTTCGAAGAATAACCAAACGGAGGAGGACATGACTCGATGTAGCGGGAACAACTTCCTAAGGTCATGTTAAATCCCAGGGCTTGACGGACAAACGGAAGGATGTGCTTTATCCAAGGGCAACTCATTGTGCTACCAATACAAAGAAAATACTTTTCCCTTCCTCTTTTTGGGGTATATTTTTTTTTTTTTGTCTTTTTCAATAATGTTGGAAAGCTTGAAAAAGAATAAAAGAATGCTACGTTACAAAGGATGATCGAGTGTCGCAAACATACTAGTTCCAAGTGCATGGAACACAGGGATTCTCAGGGCAAAGGACATATGCAAGAAAAGGACACTCGGGAAAAATCCTCCAGGGGCCAAAGGTGTCAAGACGCAAAGGCAAAGTGCTACAGGGCTTGTGTATAAGGCATGCTTCAAATGGTTCAGTTGAGAGCAACATGGAGCCGACATTAGGCCGAAGATGCGGGTATGCAAATGTGATTAATAAAACACACAATGGTAACGTCCTTCGATGTAATTTTAACGATCCCAGAAAAGGTAAGCTCGGTGATTTTTCATATTTAGAGAGTCTGAAAAATTTAAAAGGAGACTCCAATGGGGTACCTTTTTCGAAGGTAGTCTAGTCGGTTCGAAAAAGGGGTAAACTAGCACCGACAAGACATATATTCAAAACCATTTTAACGAGTGTGATAAAGACAATATTACTCGACCATTTTTTCATTTTTAAGGAGTTTGAAAAAAGCTTAACTATGGACTCTGTCAGGAATGTTCTTCTGGACCATTTTAACGAGTGTGAAAGAATAAGGTCACTCGGCGATCTTTTCAATTTTAGGGAGTCTAAAAAGAGCTTAACTATGGACTCCGTGGGGGTTCCTTTTTCGTAAATTTAGTCCCTCAGTCCCGAAAAAGGGGTAAAATTATACCTGAGGGTACTCTTCTAGGGATGCGAAGCCTCTAGAGTATACCTTTGTTCGTACAGTTGACCGTCCGGACCGAAAAAGGGGTAAACTATCGTCGGATAGACGTGACTTCAAATTTCAATTTAACGAGCGTGAAAGGCCACAAGATCGCTCGGCAATCTTTTCATGTTTAGAGGGTCTGAAAAGGGCTTAAAAGAAGACCCGTGGGGGCTACGACTCATGTATGAAACTGGTTCAGGTAGAGCTTGCTGCTAGGCTCAGACCAAGAGTCTCTTCTATAGTCAACTTGGGAAGTCTCCCAAAAGGGAAGAAAACACAAACCATGGTGTAAGTCCTCTTGTGGTATAGAAACCGTAGTCATGGCTTCAAGGATAGCCTCATCTGAAGGTAATTCAAAATATGAGAAATCACTCAAATGAGGGTTGATAGTCCCAAAGGGTGAAGTAAACTAACCATACTCCATATGATGATGGAGGTTCTAACCAGGACTAGCAGAGTCTATCAGCGAAGAATCACGATCATGAGAGCTTGAGGATCTACTAACAACGAGATCAGACTCGGAAGGATACTCAAGCCCACTTGGACCAAGAGGGGGAAGCAAGGACTCCCATGCCCCCATTGGATACACCAATGGATCAATTGTTTATTATAAGTCTCAGGAAGGCCAACATGATTTCACAGGTTCTTGCTCAGAAGCAATTGAACATCGAGGATAAGATGCCACATAATTAACCCGTGGAAGGGTAGAGTCTACACGAACGCTAGGAACATATAAAGAGGTAGTCTGAAATAATGTCGAATTAGGATGGTGATTATCAGATGCCAACTAGTCGATAGTGGCAACGCTTCCATTGTGAGGGAAATGCATCACCCGGAAGAGCGTAGACACCACAACATTCATAGCATATACATAATCACGTCCGAGAAGCATGTTGAAATCTAATGGGCCTTGCACCACTATAACATTAATAAGGACAGTCTTCCCACCTAAAGATATAGGTAACTGAGTAAGAACCCCCAAATATTCACTAGGACGTCTATCAAAATCCAACAGCTCATGCGAAGAAGGCACAATCTTGGGAGATCCCAAGACTTTCCAAACCGAGGAGGATAAAATGCTTGTGGAAGCTCCTTCATCCAAAATACATCGATAAATGTTTGTTGAATTAACTTCAACCCTTATTTGAAAAGGTGCATAAGAAGGAAGATGAGGCTCAACAAGATCATTCCAATCAAAGGAAACCATCCTAGATCTTGGAGGGGGTGTACTCGGAACGAGCAAAATGCCCCCTTGTTCTGAAAGTACTGAACTGGAAATGTTAAAAACATAGTTGGTAGACACTTCACTCCCCAAGAGAGGAGTGGGATCAGCAGAAGACTGTGTCGGCGTGACCACTTTATCAACCAATGGCTGCATAGGCTGAGAGACTATATGGTCTAAAGGCACCTCACCCCTCAAAAGAGGAGTGGGATCAGTTGATGACTGCATCGGTGTGACCACTTTCTCAACCAATGGTTGCATAGGCTGAGAGACTACAAGGTCTAAAGGATCCTCACCCCTCAAAAGAGGAGTAGGATTAACCGATGACTACATCGGCGTGACCACTTTCTCAACCAATGGTTGAATAGGTTGAGAGACTACAACGTCTAAAGGAACCTCACCCCCCAAACGAGGAGTGGGATCATCCGATGACTGCATCGGCATGACCACTTTCGCAACCAAAGGTTGAATAGACTATGAGGAAACATCAGAAGACTCAGAATCAGAAGAGCTTGCAGATAGGGACCACAATCTTTGTACCTCTGGAATGTCAGGGCACAAATGAGTAAGGTGATCTCCCTTGCAAAGATTACAAGGGAACTTAGGCTTACATCCTATCTGTATAGGTTTCTCAACAGAATTGATGCCCCCAGCATGACTAGCAGTGGTTGGTTGCACATCTCCAACATGACTTGTAGAGGCAGGTGATGGGTCAATAACTTGACTTGCAGAGGCTACAGACCTATTACCAATATGACTAGCAGTGACTGGACTCTTTCCCCCAGCATGACTTGCAGAGGGTGGGTGATTTCCCCCAGCATAACTTGCAGAGGCTGGGTGCTAGCATTCAATGTGACTTGCAGAGGTTGTCGACCGATTTCCAACATGAATCACAGAGGTTGGTGATTTCTTCTTCCTATTCTTCCTCTTTATATTTCGTTTAGACTTCCGGTTACTAGTAACTGTACTTTCACCAGAGGCGGGAGAAGGAGGAGGAGAAGACTTTGTTGACGAAAGAACATCAACAGGGTGCTCATGACTTAAGGTGCTTAACTGAGAAGCGTCAAGAGCGTTCGAGACATTTGGAATGGTACCCAACCAAACCAGTAGTCCCACATTCAACCCAGGAATGTACAAAGTGGCCATCAAAGGGACACCAATGTTTCCGAAGAAGGGAAAAGCACAAAAATCCCCTTGTGAAGGGGTTCCTTGGTTGGTATGGTCGGGAAAATTAGCCATGAATATCCTATGCACAGGTTCTCCCCTTGCGGGATCGTTCAAGTCCGTAAAAGTCTCACGCATTGACTCTGGAAAACCAGTGGTATCAAAACAACGCCTATAAAGAGGCGGCTCCACATTTCTAAGCGGAAGACCAAAAAGTCCTCACGACCGGCAAAGTGGGCGGTCTACCACCCTAGGTTAGAGACCCAAAGCCACGACTGACTAACTCACTATGGAAAACTAGGGAGCACAGAGCACACATTAAAAGTTCCTAAAGGCAAATCAAGAAAACGACTAACTAGTTGGAAGAACAGTTACACCAACCAACACTAGAGCAACTTACTGGTGCAAGTGCAACTCAAAAATGGAAGCACTCTCCGGGTATACTCTATAAAGCGTCGCCCGATGTCTACGCTAGGTACTACAGTATACCCCCGCAGTCACCTGTGTAAGTCCCTAAAATAAAGGCAACTAGGTTGCCATCTCGTGAACAATCACCAGGCGGGTACAGTCGACAGTCGGGTGGACCGCAATGAGCAGGGTATCAAGCCCGAAACCTATCAAGGGTATCGAAAGCAAGTGTTCCGGAAAACGACTGAGGACCTCGAACAAATTCGAGACCCACGAAGCTCCGTGGAAAATGCGATCAACGAAATCCCAAGACAGGTCCTCTATATGCATTTCCCACTACGCTTGGTCCAGCTTTGGAGGGGTTATCTCCGCTACCTTTCCACACGCGACCTTGTGTTTGGCCCCTATGTTAGAGGGGGGTCCCGGATAATTTCCACGTTACTGGACTTCTACACTCCTTAGCACAGACTCGTATGTTTGTTTTATAGCCTTGAAGAGTTTCCTCTCCAACCTAAATCAAGGCTCTAGCCTAATCTAGTTGATGGACCCTACAAACATAAAGTCTAGTAATTTTTAATTAGCGTTCTTTTTAAGGCATGATTTACTCAAAAGGGGTATGGTAGTGCAACTGATGTTGTTAAGACTCTTTGTGAAAAATGATGAAACTTACATGGATACTAACAAAGAATGATTATATTTCTTTTTCTTTTTTTTTGAAATGCTTTTAAAATTAGAAGAAAACACAACGCTATGCTCATTTCTTTTTCTTTTTCAAATAACAATGCAAAGAAAATGCCAAGAAAGAAAGAGATCTAACCAACTAAGTTTTTTTTTTTTTCTTCCAAATAAAGCAGAAATAACAAAAGATTCTAAAAGAAATTGATGAATGCATGATTCATGCCCCCCCCCCCGGCCATGAGGGAGAATTTTTTTTAAAAATGCAACTCATTTTTCTTAAAATTTCAAGCTAAAAATAAGTTAAAAAAGATAGGAAACACAAAAAATATTTTAAATGAAAAAGCAAGCTATGCTGGAATACAAACTAGGCTAAAACTACTTATGACAAAGACCAGAAAGAAACAAGAAAAACCTAGGAAGTAAAAACTTGACAAGGAAGAGGATGACTGCCTCCTCAAAAGTTTCTAGACAGACACGCGACTGTCACTTCAACAGACAGCATATGCATGTGGGCTGCCCAAAGACAGGACGCGTATGCATGTGTGTAGGCCCACTACAAGTCACGTGTGCCTCTGTTTCTCCTCAAAAGAAGCAAGACAAGCGGCTAAGCTTAGGTGGGGAGTACTGGTATTGAGAACCAGAATCCCTTTAAGACACATAAACTTACTTTGACAGAAAAAGATGCAAGGAAAAAGTTGATCTGAGGTTTTTACCTCACTACGGACTGTTCAATCAGAGACCTAGAAGGACCCAGAAGATCCCTGAGAAGGATCACTTCTGCAGGGGAGAGGATGATTGCCTCTTCCTAAGAAGGATTGCATGGGTTCTCAGACACGCAGCTAGCACTTCATCAACAGGCATATGCACGCGGGTTGTGTGAAGGTAGGGTGTGTGTACACACATGCATGCCTTATACAAGCCGCGTGTACCTCTATGACTCTCGAAAAGAAAATGCAGCCAAGCAAAGAAAGCAGGGAGTACTGGTATGGAAGACCATAATCCTTACTAGCTCAGACTCTTGCAGAAACTCAGAAAAAAGGTGATGAAACCAATTTAAAACTACCCAAAAGTATCCCCAGAAAACCCAAAAGAAATCCCCAGTACGGTCGCCAATTCTGTTGTGAGTGGGAAATCCCCCTACGGACTAGCACTTAGGGTTTTAATCATGCATGCAGAAAAGACCTAAAGATTTCTACTTTTTACCATCATCCCGGACCTAATCCCTAGTATTCTTAAGCAAATACACAGTTAAGAAGATCAAGTGAACATACCTTATTTCCGACGTTTTGATATCGATCCCTCTTCACGCTTGGTCGCTCTTTGACTGCAACTCTCCTCCCAAGGCTGACCTACATTCACAAAAGACAAACAAAGAACTCCACATGCATTTGATCTACAGATTAATGGATTAGAGATTTAATCAACATGTACGCAATAAACAATGAAAACCTCATATTGTGGGACGGGAAAAGTACTTATTTATTATTAACTTCACTAAAGCAACTTACAATGATGAAGCCGACCACTGCTCCACGAATTTGGTCCTGGGCTCCTCTTTTACTGTGCACCAACTGCTAACACACTTGCTTCTCTTCTTCATTGAAATCACAAAATGGTTGCAGAATCTTGGGCAAAGGGGAATACGAATTCGAGTAGAGTTTCTTTACTATGTTTTTCCTCCTTTCAAATGGGACCCCTACCCCTTCTTTTATAGGCTAGAAGGATCTACGTATTTGGTCGAATGATCGGCCATGCATGGCTGAAAGGTTTAGTTAACTTGCCCAAAGCTGTGTGTTACGTCAGCAACTTTCCTTTTTTCGTGCTTCTGAAGGTGGTCCACGAGGGTTGTAGTGGGTCAGCTAGCGTGGACACTGTAGATACACGCAGGCTGTAGTGGAAAAGGGTGCATGGGCCTTTAAAAATGGAGTTTTTTAGAAGAGTCGTTCAGTAGTGGCTTGGCAAAGAAGGAATATGAGATGGCCTAATGCCAGGTAAGCATGTTTGGTGCAAATTAGGGTTATAACACCTGCCATCGTGACGTCCCCTGGCGGCTTGTTGGACCATCTTGTTATCACCTCCTTAAACGACGTCGATTTTCCTTGTTCTTTGGTCGTTTCTACCGCCTTATCCAGATCTCCCGCCGCCATTGAAGTCTGGTCAATCTTACCTTAAAACATGTACTCACACACCCTTCCCAATACACCCCCTCATAACTTACTCCTAACCCTAACCCTCTAACCTGCTACTCCGTCATCATTTTCCATGGTGTATTTTGATAATTAAAATACATTCAAAAATTTCTTTAAATCTAAAAGTGAGTTACCCTTTTTCTTTTCAATTTTTTTTCTTAGACTTCTATAAAAATATATATATAATTCTTATTCTCGTTAATTAATTAAGAAAAACTTTTATCATAAAACTTTACTTAAAATTATTAAATTTCAAAAATAAACTTTTTCTTATAAAAAATCATAATTTTCTATAATTAATAAAAATTAAAATTAAAAAAAAAACCATCCATTAAATAAAATAAAATAAAATAATAAACTATTAAAAATAGATTTCCCCCTTATTAGCTCTATGAACTCGCTCCTCGAGTGTTTAGCTCACTCCTTTATAACTCACTCATTGATTTTCCACTTTTTAGTTCACTTCTTTATAAATCACTGTTAGTCAGCACACAGTTCTTAATTCACTTTTTTACAAATGGAGTAGGGTAACTGGGGAGCAATCTTTTTTCTAGAGTTTTGCTTTTTAGGTAAAAAAAAATGGCCTTGAATTCGGCCAAATTTTCAAGGATAATCTAAGTTTTACATGGATCAAAATTCCATGCATTTTACATCCTTATTCCAGAAATTTTATTCCATTATACATCAACCCAGATGCTCAAAAAATCGATAAAAATTTTGAATTAACCAAAAATTTAAAAACTAACTGCAGAAAGAGTAACTCATAGAAAAATTGCTCCTGACTTAACACACTCCCTTTACAAATCACTAATCGTCAGCACACAGTTCTGAACTCACTTCGTAACAAATCACTGTTCGTCAGCACACAGTTTATTGATATTATTACTCTTTAAAGTGAGACCCGCACGAGCTTTGCATACAGAAGCGGAAGTCAGCAAGATTATGTCTGGCCTGCGGTTTCAGGATTGAGGAGAATATCAAAGCAAGCGAAGTCAATGCGTAGACGGTGTGTATAGAAGAAGATCCGGAAACTCCACTGTACAATTCGATGATTTTTCTCTCTTTTGCTTCATCTTTGCTTGCGTGCGATTCCTTCAATGAACATAATCCCACGCGAATTTCACCGCTGAAATGAACATAATCCCCTTCTCTTTTTTTTTTTCTGAAATTTAGATACAGTCCGCGCTTGCTTGAAGAAGCTTATAGTCATAACGAGTGTGAATTGCTTGTATTATCAGTCCACTGGTTTATTGTTTTATATTTTCTCTGTGAAAGAAGAAAGGAAGCTTAGTATAGAAGGTGGAGTAGAGTTTACAGCATGACCACAGTGGATATATTGTATCCCAGCTCCCAAGCCATGGAGGTGTTCAAGAAACAAGACAAAGGAGAGCACCCATCGAACTACTTGTGCAAGATTTGCAGCAAGAGATTCGTCTCAGGAAGAGCTCTTGGCGGTCACATGAAAGCCCACGTCCCCGCCCCCATGCCTGCAGATACTTTCACTCAAACTGAATTTCAGAAGAGCAAGAGGCCCAGAGATTCGGATGACAAATCAATCGAGAAGATTGAAGAGGGATTGGATAGGAATGGGAGTAATCTAATGCATGTTCTTGGCAGGAATCCCAAGCGCAGTTGGCTGTTTCCAGATCGGGACTACTCGTCTCAGTTGGGTCACGGGTTCGATTTCAAACCCATCGATTCTTCTATAATTTGTGATCTGTGTGGAAAGGAATTCAGTTCATGGACAGTCCTGTTTGGTCACGTGAAGTGCCACTCTGAAACACATCTTGAAGAATCACAGAAACATGAAACCCAAGAGGAAGAAGAAGAAAGAACTGAAAGTGAAGTTGAGATTGAGATCGATCACTCCAGTGGAAATTCAAGCAGGTTTGAGAAGTGCATGAAGGGAAAGCGATGCAAGAAACCCAGGTATGGAGTCCAACTTAATCCCCATGAGCATTT
>ML804046.1:706599-720458 GCA_009831015.1 Picea engelmannii
ATATATATATATATATATATATATATATATATATATATATATATATATATATATATGAAAAAACAAATTTCCAAATTTAATATAAATATATTTAAAAATATAAATATATAAATGCATCATACATCTCAATTTAATATAGATATATTTGAAACCGAATGGATTGAGTGTACAATATAGAGAGTAACACAAAGCCTTGTTACCATTTTAAACCATGAGTTTTTTCGCCTCGATAAATTTTACTATCAAAGTGTGTTGGGGTCTTCCCCTTAAAAGTGTGGTGTTCTCATTATTCCTTACTTTTTTTTTCAATAGAAAAATTGCTCTTTATATTAGGAAATATAAAAGGTACACATTACAATAACATCATAGTTCTTTCTTTCTTTGCAAATCAACATTCTTTACATATACAAAACAGAACCTTACATAGATAAGAATTCTTGTCAGAGACTCTATACTTAGTGCTTGCAAAAACAAATTTATGCCTGAGAAAGGAGAATATCCCTGGGATTCTTATAGAAGGAATAGATCCAACTAAAACTCCAAAAAGAGACTATGCTACGATAAAAAGATGGAAGTTGTCCTCAAAAAACTCAAAATATTTAAAAGAACAAAAAAATACAGCTAAGGAGTTAATAGAGCTTGAAACAGTGAGGTGGTCCTTCATTTCCATCTACCCAGCAGTTGTAAATGATCTTTCCTTCTGTCTTCCCAATGCTTTCTTCGAAAGGGAATCTGTTTCCATGTTTAGCTCCCTGTAGACATGATTATAATGAATCTCTCTAAAAGAGTTCTTAAGCTTATTTATTTTGTCCATCCATCTCATCAAAGAGGCAATATGTAACTTGCCTTTATCCTTCAACCACTCTTTAATAATCTTCGAATCTCCAATTACCTGGATAACTTCTATATTTAGTTGCACCACCAGAATAAGAGTCGTCCATGCTCCAAGCAATTTTGCCTTGGTGTTTGTCCCAAATCCAAAGTTGAAAGTCCACTTGTAGACCGTGGTTGCGCTAGTCTTTATCACTCCCCCTACCCCACATCTATGATCAGTTAGATCTGCAGCTCCATCGAACCAAGTCACTATGGGAGATAAGAAATGTGGATTCTGGAGAGAGCAAAGAGGATCCTTCTTCATAATAGTCCCAGACGGAAGGTAAGCTTTGACTTTACACACTATAGAAAGAAAAGATGGTTTGCTTCCTTCAAAGATAGCTTTGTTTCGCTCTAACCAAACGAACCAACAAAGTAAGGAAGGCAGCGTGATGTACACAGTTTCTTTTTTAACCCAAATTTTGTAACACTGAATTAAAGAACTGCCTTCCCAAACAGTTGAGAAGTTTAGCTCTTTTTTTATCCTGGACCAAACCTCCCGACAGAAGTTGCAAGAAACAAATAGGTGATTCACAGATTCAACATCTTTGGAACACAAGTGACATCGATTTGGTCCTTGCCAACCCTTTTTTGGCAAAGTGTCCCAAGTGAAGATTTTGTTCTCAATGGATAACCAAGTGAATAATTTTATCTTTTGCGTCAAATCCTATTTCCACAAATGTCTCCTCCAACCCCCAATTTCATGCACCCACCTCTTCTTTGTGAGAGCCAAATATAAAAATTTTACAGTCAGGCATCCAGATTTGTCTCCCCCAGTCCATATGAGAGTATATTCTTGATTCTACAATTGCACACCCTCTCCACTAAGTTCCCTACAAAAAGCATCCCACTCCACTGCCAGGTTCCCCCTCAGACCAATCTCCTCGTTGGTTTTCCAGTGATCCAAAAGATATCTTGGTCTCCTTTCTCCCAAAGCGTTGTAGAGATAGACCACATGGTTTCTTTTCAATTCATATAACAGATGGCGAGATAAAAAGGAGGAACACCCCAGTCCCATAATTCTACCCAACCCAATAAGTACCGAGTGTCTCAAACCCGACCTCCAGCTCAACCAGTGGGTTAACAAGTGCAAGGAATTTAGAAGGTTCTTCCAATTCTGAGAGGCCGACAGAGCTATGGATGGGGTCGACCTTAGCCAGGTGACAACAGAGTTGTGGGGAGTGTATTTATCTTTAATGACCTTATTCCATACTCCTTCCTTCATCAGGACAGGCCACAAAGAATTTGTCGCCAAGGCATAATTGAAAAGATAAATATTTCCAATCCCCCAGCCTCCCAAAAGTTTTGGTCTTGCAATGACTTTCCAGCTACAAAGATGAAAGTGTTTTTTCCCCTCATCGCCCGACCAAAGAAAAATGAACATAAGTTTCCTTATTTTTTCCAAAATTGAGGCTGGGATGGTCGCCAATGCCATCCAGTACACAAGGTGTCCTTCAAGTACAGATTTAACCAATGTAAATCGGCCCCCCAACGATAGCCATCTATTACACAACATCCCAAACCTATCTTCTATCTTTGAGAGGATTCATCTCCAATCAATCGATTTATAAGCATTTGCCTTTAAGAAATAGCCAAGATATCGAAAACCATTTACAAGTTCCTCAAAACTGTGAGGAAAAAATTCTTTTAAAGTTTCCAAGGTCTCTCCGTGGATTCCAGCATAGTAAAAAATAGACTTTGACCAATTAATCATCAATCTGAAGGCTCTACAGAAAATCATTAAAATATTTTTAATCTCTAGCCACTCATCAATAGAAGATTTTGACATGATTAATACAACGTCCACAAAGAACAAATGTAGAATCTTGACTAACCTGGAGACCTTTACACTAGATAACTTCCCTTCTACCTTTCCCTTCTTTAACAACAAGCTAAGTCCTTCCATGATAAGAATGAATAACAAGGGCGATAAGGGACATCCATGTCTAAGCCCTATGTCGCTCTAGAACATTTGAGAGGTCTCCTCGTTTATCAAGACTGCAAAATTTGTGTTGGTCACGCAACTTAAGATCCAATTTGTAAAAGGAATATTGAAGCCCGATTTAATTAGAGACATAAAAAGAAAATCCCACTTGATGAATTCATAAGCTTTCTTAAGTTCCAACTTTAAAATCATGGCCTTTGATTTTTTTACCTTAATGTTGTGAAAGCATTCTTGTGTTGTTCCTATAACATCCAAGATCTGCCTACCTTTTAGAAATCCCAACTGTTCCTCCGAAAATGAGTGAGAGAGAATAGGCTTAATCATATTTTCAATTACCTTTGAAATCAACTTGTAACAAAGATTACACAAAGTGATTGGTCTGTAGTCCCCGAAAGTCATGGGATTATTTCCTTTAGGAATAAGAGTAAGAAATGTCGGACTTAAAGACTTGTTCGTTGAGCCACGGGTTATGGAATCCTCCACCATTTCTAACATATCATCTCCTACTAAGTCAAAAAAATGGATAAAAAACTCAAAAGTCCACCCGTCGGGCCTCAAACTCTTGTCTTTGGCAAAAGACTTGGGAACCTCCCAAATTTCCACCTTCGTGCACATGTCGTCCTTATTCCTTACTTAGTTGACCTTATCGCGTAAAAGATATAATGATTGAGTTAGCATGTTACATAGACAAGTGAATTTTATAAGTCGATCAAAGGAAGGGAAAAGTCATTAGCCTTCCATACACCCCATATTGAATCATTCCCGTCAATTCTTCTTAACTTGGCTTGACAAAATACTTAGAAGCAAAGTATAGGTTTTGGTGCCCCAAAATGGAAACATAACTCTGACTTCATTGTTTTCTTATGGGAATATTTTAGTAGATGATGGTATCATTGGTATGTTTCAAATAACATAGAAAATGTGTTAAGAAGACAATGAATGGAAAGGTAAACATTGTTTAATAAATCAATTCATTATACTTCAATTTTTATCATCATAATTGAGGGTTATATAAATTAATTTTTTCGTATTTAATATTAATGTAAGTAAATGGATTTGAAGGTAGCAATCCTCGGTTTGTTACGAGGGAAAAAAAACTGAGGGAAAAAATTGAGGTTCAGATGGGAAACCCTAGTCTAGCATTGTAACTCTTGGGTTATTGAATTCGGGTTTTGATTGGTTTGAGGGGAAATGTCTAGATTTTTCCTAGCCATTATTGTTTTTTCTCCATCTGAATAAATCAAGAGAAACTACCAAGATGCATAGATCTCCTTAGCACAGTCTCATAGGATGATTTTGTTGTAGTTTTTCTATCGCCATACTACCAGATCTGGTGGTTCATATTTTTGAACTTGCCCTTTAGTCAGTTCATTGTCTACGGGCCTCCCGATGGCCCTTCATCGCTTCCTCATTCACCCTCGGGAAATTTGGTGTGGGGTTCGTGTAGTGGCGGCACCTGGGGTTTCATCTTGCTCGACATTTCGGCTTGTGGTGCTTCGGGTCTCAATGTTGTGCATGTGGCAGTCACTTGACCTTTGCTTCAGTTGGAGTTTGAGGCTTGTGGGTCGTAGTGCTCTCTTTCTTGTGTTGTGTTTCTGGGGTTTCATTTGGAGGGAGATCGTTGTTGATATTAACATGTTCCTTTTGGGCATAGGTTGATGCATTGCTAATATAACCCTATCCTTGCAGCAGGTTGCAAACAAAGGTTGATTCTGTTGAATCTTGCATCAAAACCCCAGCCTCAGTGGTGATTCGAATAGAGGATCTGGGTATGCCGAGTCCATCTACTTTAAACCTGGAGCTTCACATACGGTTTAAAGTAGGAGCCAAGGTCTACTTAGCCAGTTTTCTTCATCAACCCGGAACCTACCTATCTAAATGAAATGCACAGGTCTTCTCTCAGTGAAATTATGACATAACACCTTCGTTCATGGGATATTAAATAACACCCCTAATTTCACTAGATATTGATAAATACCTCACAAAATCATTTTGTTGAACCTGTGATGTCTCATTCCCAAGAGTAGGCCAGCGGGGAGTGACTTTGTACTATATTCGTTCTCGTAGGCTATAGTTAGGCACAAATAGGGAACACAAGGAGAAATAAGGGTGAATTAATGGGTAAATGATGAATTAAGACAAAAAGCATAGGAAAAGTCACTTAAGCTAAAGTCAACGAAGAAATAGAATAAAAAGGTGTTGAGGGGGGGACTTAATTATTTAATCACTCACCTTAGGAGGAAAAGCGCCTAGTTTAAGTGATGTCAACAGAGAATTAGATTGGGAAGAGTATAAAGGGAGGAATTCGACCTAATTCTTCATTATGTTATGATTTGATGTTGAGAGATTTTCCAGAGGAGGAGAATCGACCTTCTGTTGTTTTTTGGATTTCTAGAGGAAACCACCACCTTGATTGGTTTCGGTGTTGAGAGACAGACCCTAGCCTATCGGAGATACCATCCAAGTATTTCACCGTGCTATTCAGGAGTATTCATTTTTGCAGTGATTGCGCAACTCAGCCAGTGAGGGCACAAGGGTTAGAGAGGGTTTTGTGTAGTTGCACGAGACCAGAGATTATCTTGCAAATTCCTTCTGACCCAGCTAAGGATCAACCAAGGTGCATATTTTGAGCCACCAGTCATCAGATTCTGACAGTGGAATCTCTTAGGGTGCACCGGATAGCTAGGAAGTGCACAGTGCTTGATAAGGGATGTTTGGAGTTCCAGAGGGTATTCTGTATCAGATCCGAGGAAAACCTTCTGACCCAATATAGAGGTGGACATGGCGTACATTTTGAGACATGTAGCAATGGATTCCAATGGTGGAATCACTAGGGCGCACTCACATATCCCAGGAGGTGCGCAACCCCCCATGGGATGATGACATCTACAGATTTTGAGGTCAGATATTCAATCCTAAAGTCATCAGAAGCAACCTAGAGGCCATGGTGCTCATTTTTGGACAGTTTCTAGGTGATTTTGTCAAGCATAGCCACTAGGGCGAGTTTTCCAGTGTTTTCAACAGTTGTCGTGGGTTTTTGGAACTACATTTTTGTCGATCTATCCATGCATGCGCAGATCTACCTTCATATTCTAATCACGGATATTTTGTATTAGTTTCTTTGTATTCTAGTGAAGATCCATGAGATTTAGCTAAAGATTATTTCTCTGCTTTCATCATATCATTGTATTTTCTGCTTTTTCCCTCATAATACATATGAATGAGATGGTGTTTGTTCCTTATTCTATATGCATCGTATATACTTATTAAACATTAATTGAATGAAACACACATGCGAAAATCACCAAGCATGTTAAATAATTAACTAAACGCATCCAGAAACTTCCAGAGTATCAGATTTAAGAGACAAAACAATAGTCAAGAAGTAGATATCTAGGCCAGCTGGATCAAGGATATTTCAGTGGTATCAGAGCCTTCTTTCTACCAGCCTATGAAGAAGTGCTTCTCATGACCCCATGATTCCAGGAACGGGTGAAGAATACCCAGAGGGCCGAGGACATATTGGGGACGAGTACATTCAGTATCGCAAAGGTCATAGAAGAGACAGGAGAGATAGGAACAGAAGGGACTACACTCCCTTCCACACTCAATCAGACACAGAGCCAGAGTTAGAGGAAAGAGAGCATATCAGCTCTGACACAGAGGCAGAGATAGAGAGGAATATGGGTGATAGACGAGAGACACCAGAGGGTAGCGGGAAAGGCCCTGAGACACATCTGGACAGTATGCATGCCATCTTGAATGACCTAGTCAGAGGATAGCGGGACATGATGAACACCATAGCACAGATGACCATCAGTACAAAGATGATCCATAGGTGCCAATGCCGCAGGAGGAGTGAGTGGTTCAGGAGGACACTAGGGAGGTGGGGCCAGTGGCTCTAGTAGATCTCAGGGTGGAGCGAGTGCACACCCTTCACCTATCTGAGCCTATACATCATCTGGGAGGATTCTCTAACCTTTATATCCACGGTTCCAGGGGGGGCAACAGTTGGAACAGTCAGGGCATGTAGGAGGATAGTCAGGTCAGGGACAGGCAATGCCACAGAATCCATTCAGAGAGTACATGAGAGATTACTTAGCACCAGGACCAGAGTTCCATGCAGACATAGGTTTTCTAGACAATTGTTTGATGAGGTATCAGAACAGACCCTGAGATGCACATAGGGGCAATAAGAAAACTCAAAACATGGATTTCATCAAGAAAGTGGGGAAATTGAACATTACTACTTTCAACGGATCATCATGATGCTCAGTTCAGGCATGGGTACAGAATCTTGACACTTATTTCAATATTAACCTGATAACAGATTCAAAATTTATCAGCTTTTCCACCTTGCACTTAGATGGAGAGGCCCACAGGTGGTGGTACCATGGCCTAGTGACCTTGGGTCACAACCACATTACTTCATACTTAGAGTTCACTGAGAGGTTGATGGAGAGATTTGACAGGAGCGATCCAGAGCTCCATTTCATGGACCTTACATAGTTGAGACAGACAGGATCAGTTGAGGACTTCATCACAAAGTTCTAGCGAAAGGTAGTGGTTGTATCAAATATATCGGAGCACGGACTAGTGATGTTGTTCACCGAGGCATTGATAGATCCATTGAGGGGTTGGGTTAAGGATTTCAATCCTCACACCCTACAGGAGGCCATTGTCTGCACAAGAGACATGGGGGACTCAACACTGAAACCCAAAACCTTTACCAAACCCTTTGTACCACAGAGAGACAGGGATCAGAAAAATCCTCAAAGGGAATGGAAGGGTAAGCCCAAGTTGGACGATGACACTAGACGAAAGTTGATGAGGAAGAAGGTTTGCTTCTCTTGCAGATACCCTTGGGTCCCAAGGCATAGATGCATGGGAAAGGGAAAAATCCACTACATTGAGGTGGAATCAGGAAATGAGGAGCAGGATGAGGAGATCGGGGCACAAGAAGACAATGATTCAGAGGGTGAGACCACACATGAGCCAGAGCGATAGCCAAAGAAACATCGGATATCAGTAGAGGCACAACCCAAGGAGGAGACAAAACCTTATAGAGAGGTGAATGGGGGAACCATAGAAACCCTTTCCAGAGTACCCAGGTACAACACTCTCATGCTCAAGGGCCTTGTACAGGGGCAAGGCATGACAACTTTAGTTGATGGTGGGGCCACCCACAATTTCCTATATGCATCCTTAGTAGCCAGGAGGGCGTTACGCACTGAGGAGTTTGAGGGATTCCACATGGCAGTGGCAGATGGATACACGATGACATGTTTGGACATGGTCCCAGACCTAGAAGTCAAACTAGGCAACTGCACCTTGACAAACACTTTCTATGTAATTGACCTATAAGATATTGATGCAGTATTGGGGGTACAATGGTTATATTCATTGGGGGGGATTGGGTTCAACTACCAGATGTTGAACATGAGATTCAGAGACATCAGTGGATTGAGAGTGGTATTGAGAGGCATGTCTACAGGAGCACCATGAGCAGTATCAGCAAAGAGGATGGAGTGGATCTTTTGTCATGCTGATGTAGATTATGCAGTAGAGTCTTTGATCACTACACAAAAGGATTCATAGGGCATAGAGAATTACCATCCACGGATTAGGAACCTTCTAAGTCAGTATGAGCCAATGTTTGGGTCGATACCACCAGGGAGACCACCAGACAAAGGATTTGATCATACGATCAAGTTGGAGGCAGGGGCTACACCGGTGATCATTGCACCCTATAGGCACCCCAAGAGATTCAAGGATGAGATTGAGAAAGAAATCAAAGAATTGCTTGCGATGGGGCACATCAGGCCCATCACGAGTCCTTTTTCTTCTTCAATCGTTCTGGTATTGAAGAAGGATGACACATTGAGGATGTGCATTGATTACAGATATCTCAACAAGAAAACGATCAAGAACATGTACCTCATTCCGCGCATAGATGAGTTGATGGACGAGTTGCATGGGGCAGTTTTATTCACCAAGATTGATCTCCGATTAGGATATCATCAGATCAACATCAAGGAGCAAGATATAGAGAAGACAACATTCATGTGCCATTTCAAACATTCTAAGTTCTTGGTCATGCCATTTGGATTGACCAACGCACCAACCACTTTCCAGTCTTGCATGAACCACATCTTCAGAGGGGAGTTGAGGAAGTACATTTTGGTATTATTCGATGACATATTGATTTACAGCAGGACATACGATGAGCATCTGGCGCATTTCAAGGAGGTCTTGGGCATTATGCAGGCACAATCATTATATGCCAAGGAGTCCAAATGTGAGTCTGGGGTGAGAGAAATATTGTACTTGGGGCATATCATCAGTGAGCAAGGAGTACAAGTTCATCAGGAGAATATCAGGGCCATTCTATATTGGCCAACACCAAAGAACCTCACGGAGTTGAAGGGATTCTTTTGGTTATGCAGTTACTACAGGAAATTCGTTAGGGGATTTTCACAGTTGGGAGCACCGCTCATAGATTTGATCAAGAAGGGTGTTTTTCATTGGACAGAGGAGTCACAACAGACATTTGAGAAAATGAAGGAGGTTATGAGCACATGCCATGTTCTATCCCTTCCAAATTTATCTCGGTCATTTGTATTAGAGTGCGGCGCACCAGGGGTGGGGATTGGAGAATTTTTTATGCAAGGAGGCCATCCCATTGTGTTTGAGAGCATGAAGCTCAATGAGTCAGAGAGACTCTACTCTATTTACGAAAAGGAAATTATATCAATCATGCATGCCTTAACCAATTCAAGCAATATATGGTAGGTAGCAGATTTGTAGTGAAGACTGATCACAACAGTCTCAAGTATTTCCTATATCAGAAAGACCTCAGTGAGAGACAACATAAGTGGGTTTGGAAGATCCAAGCCTTTGACTTTGACAATGAGTATGTTAAGGGAAAGAGGAATGTCGTAGCAGATGCCTTGTCTAGGAGTCCAGCATGGTGTTCGATGATGGATATTTGCACAGATTGGAAACCACATTTGTTGGTGGAATACTCCAAAAACATATTTTCTTGTGAGGTGATGGATGGACATGTGGTTGATAATATATACCAGGTACTAGACGATGCCATTTTCTACAAGGACTAGATCTATTTGGTTCTGTAACTACCTTGAAAGGGAAGATTTTGAAGGTGTGTCACGATTCGCCTGCAGCTGGGCATCAAGGGTACTTCAAAACTTACAGGTAGATCAGGGAGAGATTCGCATGGAAGGGTCTCAAGGATGATGTACTGAAACACATCCAGGAGTGCACGACCCATCAGCTGGAACAAGTCCGAGAAGACACACCCCGTTGGGTTACTTCAACCTCTACCCATTCTGAAGCAAAAATGGGAGAGAATTTCTATGGACTTCATTACAAGTCTTCCTCGAGTGCGGGGCAGGCATTGTATATTTGTGGTGGTCGACAAGGTGACCAAATTTGCATATTTATTTTCCATACCCACGAACTACAAGGAAATACAGGTAGCAAAGTTATTTTTCATAGAGGTATTATGGTTTCACGGTTTACCCAGGCAGATAGTCAATGATAGAGATGAGCACTTCATCAGCGCGTTTTGGCGGGACCTCTTTCGGTTGGTGGGAAAAGAGCTAGCCACGAGTACCAGCTAGCACCCATAGACAAATGGACAGACAAATATATTCAAAAAATGGGTGGAGGGGTATCTGAGAAACAATGTGGGAGGGAAGCAATGCACATGGGTGAGTATTGTTACAACACGACTTATCATATGTCTATCAAGATGTCACCCTTTAGAGCATTGTATGGATACGATGCACCCTCTTTTGTGGATAGCAGGGTTCTAGGGGCCAAAGATTGGGTGGAGGAGAGTCAAAGGATTCTACGAGAAGTGAAGAAAAACTTGCAGGCAGCTCAGAACCAACAGAAGGTCTATGCAGACAAGTAGAGGATAGAGCGCAATTTCTAGGTAGGGGACTTGGTTTTTCTACGGTTACAACCATACAAACAGTCCTCCTTGAAGAGGAGCAAAGCAGAGAATCTAAAGCCTAGATTTTATGGGCCATATAAAGTCATCAGAAGGATAGGCGAGGTGGCATATGAGCTAGAGATACTAGAGGGTAGCAAGATTCATAACGTCTTTCATGTTTCTTTCCTTAAAAAGGCAGTGGGACAACAGGTCAGCATTTCAGAGGAGTTTCCACCCTTGGATGAGTAGGGTTAGTTGGAGCTAGTGTCGGAGGAGGTGCTTGAGCAAAGAGAGTGTAGATTGAGGAGCATGGTCATCATGGAGTGCTTAGCTAGATGGAGGGGACTTCTAGTGGAGGATGCCACATGGGAGGAAGAGCATATATTGCAGCACCCAGGATTGATGTTTCTTAACGATAAGCAATCTTGGGAAGGGAGGATTGTGATGTCCCATTCCCAAGAGTAGGCTAAACGATGAATTAAGCCAAAAGCATAGGAAAAGTCACTTAAGCTAATGTCAACGGAGAAATAGAAGAAAAAGGTGTTGAGGGGGAGACTTATTTAATTAACCACTCACCTTAGGAGGAAAATCACCTAACTTAAGTGATGTCAACGGAGAATTAGATCAGGAAGAGTATAAAGGCAGGAATTCGACCTAATTCCTCATTATGTTATGATTTGATGTTGAGAGAGTTTCCAGAGGAGGAGAAACGACCTTCTGTTCTTTTGTGGATCTCTAGAGGAAGCCACCACCTTGATTGGTTTCAGTGTTGAGAGACACACCCTAGCCTATCGGAGATACCATCCAGGTATTTCACCGTGCTATTCAAGAGTATTCAATTTTGCAGTGATTGTGCGGCTCAACCAATGAGGGCACAAGGGTTACAGAAGGTTTTGTGTAGCTACACGAGACCAATGATTATCTTGCAGATTCCTTCCGAACCAGTTGAGGATCAGCTAGGGCACATCTTTTGAGCTACCAGTCATCAGATTAAGACAATGGAATCTCTTAGGGTGCACTAAACAACCAAGAAGTGTGCATATCTTGAGGAGGGATGTTTGGAGTTCAAGAGGGTATTCTAGATCGTATCTAAGGAAACCCTTCTGACTCAGTACAGAGGTGGCCAGGGTGCACATTTTGAGACATATAGTAGTGGATTCTGACGGTGGAATCACTAGGGCGCACTCACTGAACCCAAGAGGTGTGCAACCCCCCAGGGGAGACATCCAGAGCTTATGGGGTCAGATATTCAGTATGACATTCATCAGAAGCAGCCTAGAGGCCATGGCTCTCAATTTGGGATAGTTTCCAGGAGATTTTTTCAAGTATAGCCACGAGGGCGAGTTTTCCAGTGTTTTCAGCAATTGTCGTGAGTTTTCGGAACTACATTTTTGTCGATATGTTTGTGCATGCGCAGATCTACCTTCATCTTCTGATCACGAGTATTTTGTGTTAGTTTCTTTGTATTGCAGTGACGATCCACGAGATCTAGCTGAAGATTATTTCTTTTCTTTCATCATATGATTGTATTTCCTTCTTTTTCCCTCATAATACATATGAATGAGATGGTGTTTGTTCCTTATTCTACATGCATCATATATATTGCTTAAACATTAATTGAATGAAACACACATGCAAAAATTACCAAGCATGTTAAACAATTAACTTGAACACATCCATAAACCCCCATAGTATCAAATCTTAGAGACAAAACAATAGTTCAACAATAGATACCTGGATCAACTGAATCAGAGATATTTCATCCCCCTCCCAATACATCTTTCCAATAAAAGAAACCCCTATTTTTACCAAATACCCCTTTTTATACATCCCCAATACCTATAAACCCCCTAAGACCCCACATCCCCCTCCCAATACCTATAATATATTGACTTTATTTTTCACAATTTAAAAACTCCCTTTATGAATGAACATGATAAGATATTGGTCAACAAGGTGAAACCCCCATGATGAAATGAGCGGGTTGGTCTGTTGAGTCCAAGTTATCTAATGGAATTTCACGTTTTCATGACTACTCTGATCTAATATGTAATAGGTAGTTCTTTATGTAGTTGAAGCTCCAGTTATGAAATTGTCTATATTATGTCAATCAAATAAAGATTAATGATATTAATTACTATCTGAATGTACTTAACGCTTAAGGAATGTACTTTCAATTTTTTAAATAAAAGATATGATTTTTATGGAAAAAAATATAAATAAATTTAATAAAATATAAAAATTCATTTATATATATATATATATATATATATATATATATATAATCTTAGTTAAAAAGATGTTATAAATTAGTTGAATTTAAAATAAAATAAAACTTACAAAGAAACATGGTAGTAATGATATTTATTAACAATTAGTAAAGTGTAAAGTAAAAGTGAAATATATACACATTAAACCTATTATAATTAAAAAATCATGCGCCCCTAGCTCCCGAAAAATCGCGATTGTGAAAGCTCGCGCAGCCTGGTGTGTTAGGGTTTAGGCGTCATGGCTGGTCAGGGAGGGGAGCCGCCGCCCCCTCCTTCCCCTGCCTCCTCCTTTCGCCGACTGGTAGAGGCATGCTCCAAGCATTCGATCACAGCAGAAGCTCCCAGCTTTGTCAAGAAACTGAAGGATATTCCCGAAATAGATCTTCCTCCTGAGCAACCGATGAAAATCGCCCTCTCCCTCTCTGAACGCGGCCTCATCGGTCAATTCATGGGCCTCTGGCCCTCCTCCAGATCCACAGAAAACTGGATCCAACGAAACTGGAGACCGCTGATTGCAAACAGTGTTACCAGCTACGCGGTTGGACGGGGATATTTCATCTTCGAATTTATATCCCAGGAGGATAGAGATCTAATATTTAGGAACGGCCCTTACTTCATGGGCACTCAAGGACTTTATTTGAATAGATGGACACCGAGCTTCGATCCTACCTCAGAAATCCCCAAAGATGTCCCGGTCTGGGTTAGACTTCCCAACCTCCCAATCCACTGCTGGAATACCCCATCTCTTCAAGCAATAGGCAATGGTCTCGGACGCTACATTGATCGAGCAGAACCAAGGGATCAGTACTCT
>ML804046.1:726296-754593 GCA_009831015.1 Picea engelmannii
TATATATAATCTTAGTTAAAAAGATGTTATAAATTAGTTGAATTTAAAATAAAATAAAACTTACAAAGAAACATGGTAGTAATGATATTTATTAACAATTAGTAAAGTGTAAAGTAAAAGTGAAATATATACACATTAAACCTGTTATAATTATAAATGGAACTTGTACCTCAAACAATGTCTAAACTATAACTTGAATTATAGAAAACGAAATTTATACTTTGAACAAAATCTAAACTATAAAATTATAGAGAACGAAATTTGTTTCAAAACCTAAACTATAAGATAAACTTGAAAAAATGAAATTTGTGTTTTGAACAAAATTTTAACTATAAGTTAAACTGAACTATAGAAATGATCCAAACATTAACATGGCCAATCATTTTATTTTTGACATAGATTAGGCATATTTGCAAGATTAACAACATAGTGTACATTTTGTTTGGAAAAAGACAAGGATTAACATTTCCATAAAAATCAATAAAATCATTGTAAACATGCTCAGAGCATAAATGAAAATGAATGAAATTTGTGTTTTGAACAAAGTTTAAACTATAAGTTAAATTTAACTATAGAAATGATCCAAACATTAACATGGCCAATCATTTTATTTTTGACTTAGATTAGGCATATTTGCAAGATTGACAACATAATGTACATTTTGTTTAACAAGTCTTGCTTGAATGAAGACAAAGAAAAACGATTTAGATTGTTTGTAAGTGAACATTTTTGCTTCATGGAATATTAAATCAAACCATTTGTCGAGTGGACAATTTGTCATTAACTTTTATTATCATCATGTCAAAGACCTTAAGGGGTGTAGTTAAGAACATGAAGAAAATATATGGTAAACACATGGGTCGATTCAAAATAAAAAGAAATGAAGTAATTAAATGTAAATTTAAATTAGTTTGTTGGAAATGATGTAATGTTAAATACATGAAAATTTATTATAATTGATAAATGTATAATAATTTGTTTAAGTAAATTTATATCTAGATTTTGATTTGATATTTGAATTTTATATATGAAGATAATTTGTGTTTGATTAACAAAAGGATTGTATTCAATATTTGTTAGGTGTGGTTATTGATTTGAGTCAATTTGCAATGCTTGTGAGTTTGTCATGGAGTTTTTTTTTCCTTGGAAAAATTCGTAATTTTATTCATCCAAAAGGAGCCAAAATTACATTCACAGGTGCAAGATGCACTCCCCCAATTCATGGATAAAAGAGCAGAAAATAAGAAACCCGAAAGGGCCCAAAAAGACTACAAAGTCATTAAGAAAATTTACAATGATAATAACTGGTAAGATCCTGTAGCTTAAGCAAAAGAACCGAACTGTAGGACCAAGAAGGACCTCAAAGTGCAAATCCACAAATCCACACTGCATGCCCAAAGGATGGACCTCAAAGCTCTCTCCCAACCACCAAAGCAGCAGAAAAATCCAGCAACTGTAGCATCAAGCTCCAGATCTCATAACAGGGACCCAAAACCTTGCCACCAAAACCTCAAGAAAGAGAGCCATAAGACCCCAGAAGGATTTATTCAAGGGATAAACCCGAGCAACAAAGAAGCTAGACTAACCACCCACAAGAGACCACGAGTCGCGCCGGAAGCGACGCACGAACCCCAATCCATCGAAAGTTGGGGCACCAGTCAGTGATATCGAGCAACCACAGGGAAAAGCCACAAAAAAAGTTGGCAGAGAGGCGTCAACAAAGAGAGAAAACCAATCAGGGGCAAGAGTAGGCAACACGAGAGTAGCGCACCAGAGCCACCAGGGGCACACCAGAGGCGTCCACGAAACCAACAAACCAGAGCTGTCGGGGCACACCAGGCAGCCATGGGAACAAAGCGACCTGTCAGGAGGAGGCACCCATGAAGACCAATGGAAGGGGTTGCGACCAGGAAAACCCTAGCCGCAGAGCCCAACCCCCTAGTTCGCCATGAAGTTATTTTTGGGTAAATCAATTATTGAAAAATAGAATTTCATTATTATAATATTTTTTTTACTAAAACAATATTTTAAAGAAAAAATAATTGGATATACGAAGTTAGGAATAAGTTATATCATAATATTTACTTGAATTTCATTATTATAATAATTTTTTTTACTAAAACAATATGTCAAAGAGAAAAGTGAAAAATGGTCATTGTAGACAAAGTAATTAGTGTATTGGTACAAGCAAGGTTTAATCAATGAAGTGTTGAAGATTGAGGAATTTAGGAAATAGTATTTCTTAGAATTAACTTGTGAGACACCTTAAAACATAGTGTGTATTAAAAAGTGATTATTAAGGTAATTAAGTAACACAAACAAAATTATTTAATTTTATAAATCATTAAGTAATGAAATAATTTTGTCATATGATGCAAATCAGAGACACCAAGGGATCCTAAATTGTAGATTATATTGCAACAACAATGTTGTTACAAAATTGAGAAAAGATTGATAATATTGTAAGAATCATTATGTCTCAAATTGTGTTATGGAAATGATTATGGAGTTAGATCTCGCAAAAAAAAAATACAAATTGAATTGTATTGTGCCAAGATAATTTACAAGTACAATGATACGTATTTATATAAGAATGAGTGAGAAAATCATTAATGGATGTGGCCCTCAATGGTTGACCATGTGCATAATGAATGAAGATAGTTATTGTCTCATTCTGTAAACTCAAGTTGATTTAGGAACACTGCACTAACCTGGTTAGATTTTATCACTAGCATGTTTATTAGATGAACTAGTTAATTGTGATCACCTCATTGGTCAATTACACTAGTATTTTACGTTGTGACGTGTGGCTAGTTCATGGACCATTAAGTTATCATTGAGGTGGCATAGTGAGTTGTATGTTGATTTTCCTCATGGCATCCTGAGTTTGCAAGGTGATGAGACCAAGGATGATTATGTATGATGAAGTAGTTATTCCATGGGTACCAGATATAGGAATCTCCAGAACTAGGGATTCTAAATATTTACAGATTGTTGAGGTTTATTAGCAAATGAAAACGATCATGGGCGGGGCTATTTTGGAGCACAACCGGTATTACAATGAGATTCTAATGCAATTCGACATGATTCAAGTTCAACTATGAAACCTGGATGCCAAGGTGGACATACTTGCCAATGCTACATATGGAATAGACTTCAAGGTGGAGAGTCATGTACCAGGTCATAGTTCTAAGGGACCCATGGAAATCCCTCATGAAGCACAACCAGTGTAAATTGTTTTGTTTTATTCTTGCTCGGCATCTAGTTTATCAATTTTATAACTTTGTCTTAGTTATGGATGGTTATGATAAACAATATTTTTGTTTTTGGAAGTTAAATCTTATGACCAACTTGGCCCTGAATCGATGGACTAATGACCTATTTTTTTGTTGCTAGTTTGGTTTCCCTAGTGGCGGACCAACAACCATAGTTATTGTACAATTATATTTTGTGCTTGTTTAATACAAATTTCTACCCTAACTTACAAAAGAAAAAACTATGTTTTGGTGAATTAAAGCTTAGAGAAGGCCTAACACAAACCCAAACCATGTGGATGCACACATTAACCATCCCCTTGGTGAAAAATGGTCATTGTGTTAAGATGATAGATGTCAATCCTCACTACATTGGGATGCATTGATGAAGAAAAAAATTCATGACACTATCTAAGAAATAAAGAAACTTTTTTTGTATTTGCTGAAGTGTGAAATACCTACAAACTATGCTTTGAACTAACTTGATTTGATAATTCTAAAGAAAGTATGTCATGACAACTTGACATCTTGTCATTTTGCAACTTGATATTAAGCACTAGATGCATCCCAACATATGATGACAGATCAATCTTGAAGACATGTTGTCATACTACCTAGTAATGGTGTATTGTTTGTATACTACCTAGTGATTGTGCATTGTGTGTAACATAGTGGATGTAGCTTGTGATGTGGCATTTTGAATCTATATTTCTATGTTATGAAGCCACACCTTGTTATAAGCTTAAAAGTCATGTACTCCATTTCTATTCCAAGGATGCACCATCTTTTAGTATGAAACCTCAACTTGTGTAAATAGTAATATGGGCACAATGTACATAGAAGAAGACCATAGAATATCTATACGAATATTGGGTCTACATCACTAGTGTTGACAATCATATGTTTGACATCCACTAGTCCGCAAAGTTCCAATTAGTGAACAACTCAAGCAAATCATTGCACAAATAGAAGTTCCACATTTATGCTTAAATGGCGTCCTCTTCTACCGTTGTACGACAAATATGTACGAATTACATAATTGTCTCCTTACCAATGGATTTATATAGTAAAGCAATCTTTACACCAGTATAATACATATTATGTAAAACTTTCCTAAATAGGAAACCCGCATCTTAAAATAAATTTGTTTTTGTTTTTCCTGTAAAACGTTTCTAAATAGGAAACCCACATCTTAAAATAAATTTGTTTTTGCTTTTCCTCTCTCGATGTGAGTTTTTCTTTTATAGATATATTATTAGGAGTAGGTTAACTTGAGAGTAATCTTCCCTCCTGAGTTCTACTTTTCAGGGGAAAAAGCGTGCCTGGATCACGCCAGATTTTCAGGGGTAGTCTGAGTTTTGTATGGATCAAAGTTCCATGCATTTCAAAACCTTGCTCCAGGGGTTTTGCCCCATTTTAAACCAATCTAGATGCTCAAAAAATCAATCACAGTTCTGGATTGGCCAGAAATTTAAAAACGGGCCGCCGGAAAACCTGCTGAAAAAGTAACTCAGGAGAGAAGATTGCTCCTGAGTTAGCTCTCTCCTATATTATTATATTTTTCATAATTTAGTGTTCAATTAATAATGAAATTAGTTATCATTTTTTTTGTTAAACATGAATGTAAGTTGACTATCATCATTATTCAAGAAAAAATATGGGGAGTTTCTCTTTTAAGTATAAATTTTGGGTCATTCACTTATTTCCTAAGCAATTTTAGGTCTTCGGCTTAGATAGTATCTACAAGAAAGACAATCAGAAAAAAGAGATATCCCTTGTGGTCATCCTCGAGTGAGGTCATATGCTTTTTAGTAGCATATAACCATAGTCCCTTACATGAAACCAAATACTACCCCTAACTATAACTTAACCTCTTGTCCACCAAATACTTTACACATGATATATAGTGGCATTAAATAAATGAATAAATTCACAAAACTCATATTTCTAATATGTTGTAATTTCTCATTAATTTATAGTGAGATCATAAGGGATATTGACTTTTCAAGGATACTATCTAGATTGTAACATTTTTTATTGCAAAGTAAGACTTAAAACTATCTTTGATTGACTAAGAGATTCTCTTCCTCAAATGTTAAAAAACATGTAATCATCTTCTTATAGTCCACCAGCCAATCATTTCAAGTGACCAGATTTTTTAAAATAACAGTAATGAGTTAACCAACATTCATAGATAATAAAGAGCGATAACTATCTTCATTATAAATTGACTACTAACTATAATAAATTTTATAAATTTTACTAAAATCATGAAAGTTATTAAAAATCATGAAAATTAGTTGGAAACTCTTAAAACTAGAGATTATAGGTACAACCAACACACAAAATATAGAAGATTTTGTATAAAGCCTACCTTATTTACACCTACTTGGGTTTTGTTTTTTTTTGGTGTGGGCGTATCGTTAACAAATATAATCAATGAATAAGAAGCAGTCAACTGATTACGGTTTGGTAGTTCAAGGACTATTCAGGAGTATTCATTTTTGCATTGATTACGCAGCTCAACCAATGAAGGTGCAAGGGTTAGAGAGGGTTTTGTGTAGTTGCATGAGACCACAGATTATCTTGCAGATTCCTTTCGACCTAGTTGAGGATCAGTCAGGGTGCATATTTTGAGCCACCAGTCATCAGATTTTGACAGTGGAATCTCTCAGGGTGCACCAGACATCCAGGAAGTGTGTAGCTCTTGAGGTGGGACGTGTGGAGTTCCAGAGGGTATTCTAGATCAGATCCAAGGAAACCCTTCCGACCCAGTACAGAGGTGGCCAGGGTGCAAATTTTGAGACATATAGCAATGGATTCCGATGGTGGAATCACCAGGGCACACTCACAGAGCCCAAGAGGTGCGCAACCCCCCGGAGGATGACATCCAGAGCTTTAGGGGTCAGATATTCAGTTCGAAAGTCATCAGAAGTAACCTAGAGGCCAGGGCGCTCAGTTTGGAACAATTTCCAAGTGATTATGTCGAGTATAGCCACCATGACGAGTTTTCCAGTGTTTGCAGCAATTGTCGTGAGTTTTTAGAACTACATTTTTATCGATCTATCTGTGCATGCCCAGATCTACCTTCATCTCCTGATCACGGGTATTTTGTATTTATTTATTTGTATTCCAATGATGATCCACAAGATCTAGCTAAAGATTATTTCTCTGCTTTCAACATATCATTGTATTTCCTTCTTTTTCTCTCATAATACATATGAATGAGATGGTGTTTGTTCCTTATTCTATATGCATCATATATACTACTTAAACATTAATTGAATGGAACACACATGCGAAAATCACCAAGCATGTTAAACAATTAACTTAAACGCATCTAGAAACCCCCGGAGTATCAGATCTAAGAGACAAAACAATAGTTCAATAGTAGATATCTAGATCAGTTGGATCAGGGATATTTCATCCCCCTCCCAATACATCTTTCCAATAAAAGAAACCCCTATTTTTATCAGATACCCCTTTTTATATCTCCCCAATACCTATAAACCCCCTAAGACCCCACATCCCCCTCTCAATACCTACAATATATTGACTTTATTTTTCAAAATTTAAAAACCCCCTTTATGAATGAACATGATAAGATATCGGTCCACAAGGTGAAACCCCCATGATGAAATGAGCGGGTCGGTCTGTCGAATCCAAGCTATCTAGTGCAATTTCACTTTGTAATGACTACTTTAATCTAATATGTATTAGGTAATTCTTGATGTAGTTGAAACTCCAGTTATGAAATTGTCTATGTTATGTCAATCAAAAAAAGACTGGTGATATTGATTACTATCTGAATGTACTTAACACTTAAAAAATGTACTTTCAATTTTTTTAAATAAAATATATGATTTTTTTGAAAAAAAAATATAAATAAATAAATAAATTTAATAAAATATAAAAATGCGTTATGAAAAAAGGAAAAAATATATAAATATATATGAAATCTTAGTTAAAAAAATGTTATAAATTAGTTGAATTTAAAATAAAATAAAACTTACAAAGAAACATGGTAGTAATGATATTTATTAACAATTAGGAAAGGGTAAAGTAAAATTAGGAAATAAAATATAGACACATTAAACCTATTATAAATGGAACTTGTACCTCAAACAAAGTCTAAACTATAACATAATTTGAATTATAGAAAACGAAATTTGTACTTTGAATAAAATCTAAATTATAAAATTATATTGAACGAAATTTGTTTCAAAACCTAAACTATAAGACAAACCTGGAAAAATGAAATTTGTGTTTTGAACAAAATTTAAACCATAAGTTAAATTGAACTATAAAAATGATCCAAACATTAACATGGCCAATCATTTTATTTTTGAGATTAACTATAACTTAAACTGAACTATAAAAATGATCCAAACATTAACATGGCCAATCATTTTATTTTTGAGATTAACAACATACTGTACTTTTTGTTTGAAAAAAACAAGGATTAACATTTCCAAAAGGGTGTAAAAATCTTGTCAACATGGTTAGAGCATAAATGTAAATGAGTTTTTTTTTTCCAAACATTAACATGGCCAATCATTTTATTTTTGAGATTAATAACATAGTGTACTTTTTGTTTGGAAAAAGACAAGGATTAACATTTCCAAAAGGGTGTAAAAATCACTTTCAACATGCTTAGAGCATAAATGAAAATGAGTTTTTTTTTTTTTATGAAGATACATAATCAAATTTCAAATGGTTATTAAATTTTTTTGGAAATGTGTATTTCAAGTATAAAGGGCTTTTTAAGTCTTTAGATGACTTATCCATTTTATTTTTTTCAATAGAAAATTAGCTCAATTATATTGATAATAACTTGTTTACATCTTCAAATTTTTACAATATCAATTATAAACTAGCCACAAGAATCCGCTATGATCATTTACTCTTTGGGTTTCCCTAAGCCCCAAAAAACCAAAAAGCCATCAAAAGATACCAAAATGGATATAAAAAACTAAGCCAAAATAAACATAGAGTCTACCTATAAATCCTTCAACTCTCCTAATACAAAATTTTACTGATCGTCAACTTATGCAAGAAAAAAAAATACAATAAAAACTTGATTTTGATTTCAAACACTAGTACAAGTTTAGGATCATCTTTGAAACTTATCCATTTCATTTTGAAAAAGGAAAAATAAAACATATATTTTAAAAAATCCAGAGACTCCTCCATATACACTTACTAGATTCTAAGTTTTATGCATTTTACATAAATTATATACCTCACACGATGCCACTTCCAAGCAATACTAAATAATAACTTATTACATGAGGGTGATTCCCACAAATTGCCAACCAAACTTTTTAAAATTTCAATCAAATTTCATGACATACTACACAATTCCATTTACTTCATTCCCTTTCTATATATGTATATATGTCAACCACTCCACTACTCATCTATATGTGTCACAATGCATAAAAAGGCCAATTAAGTGGTTCGTATTACTCACTGTTTAACAAGTCTTACAATGCATAAAAAGGCCAATTAAGTGGTTCGTATTACTCACTGTTTAACAAGTCTTACTTGAATGAAGACAAAGAAAATCGATTTAGATTGTTAGCAAGTGAACATTTTTGCTTCATGGCATATTAAATCAAACCATTTGTCCAGTCGATAATTTGTCATCAACTTTTATTATCATCATGTCAAAGACCTTAAGGGGTGTAGTTAAGAACGTGAAGAAAATATATGGTAAACACATGGTTCGATTCAAAATAAAAAGAAATAAAGTAATTAAATTTAAATTTAAATTATTTTATGTTATAATTGTTAAATGTATAATAATTTGTTTAAGTTAATTTATATTTAGATTTGATTTGATATTTGAATTTTATATATGAAGATAATTTGTGTTTGATTAACAAAAGGATTGTATTCAATATTTGTTAGGGAGAGGTTATCGATTTGAGTTAATTGGCAATGTTTGTGAGTTAGCCATGGAGTTATTTTTGGGTAAATCTATTATTCATTAAAAAAAAAAAAATGATTATTATATACAAAGTTAGAAATAAGTTATATCATAATATTTTTCTGAAAAATAGAATTTTATTATTATAATATTTTTATTTATTTTTAATTGTTAAAGAGAAAAAGTGATTATTGTAGACAAAGCAAATGGTCATTGTAGAAGAAGTAATTAGAGTATCGGTAGAAGCGAGGTTTAATCAAGTGTAGAAGATTAAAGAATTTAGGAAATAGTTATTCTTAGAATTAACTTGTTAGATACCTTAAAACATAGAGTGTATTAAAAAGTGATTATTAAGGCAATTAAGTAACACAAACAAAATTATTTAATTTTAACAATAAATCATTAAGCAATGAAATAATCATGTCATATAATGCAAACCAAAGACACCAAGGGATTCCAAATTGTAGAATATATTGCAACAACAATGTTGTTATAAAATTGAGCAAAGATTGATAACATTGTAAGAATCGTTATGCCTCAAAATATATTATGGAAATGATTATGGAGTTAGATCTTGCAACAAAAAAAATACAAATTGAATTTTAATGTGTCAAGATAATTTACAAGTTCAATGATACGTATTTATATAAGAATGAGTGAGAAAATCATTAATGGATGTGACCCTCAATGGTTGACCCTGTGCATAATGAATGGAGATAATTATTGCCTCATTTTGTAAACTCAAGTTGATTTAGGCACACTGCACTAACATGGTTAGATTTTATCACTAGCGTGTTTATTAGATAAACTAGTCAATTGTGATAACCTCATTGGTCAATTACACTAGTATTCTAATTTGTGACGCATGGCTAGTTCATGGACCATTAAGCTATCATTGAGGTGGCATAGTGAGTTGTATGTTGATTTTCCTCATGGCATCATGAATTTGCAAGGTGATGAGACCAAGGATTATTATGGTTCATGAAGTAGTTATGCCCTGGGTACCAAATATAGGAAGCTCCAAAACTAGGGATTCAAAATATTTACAGATTGTCGAGGTTTATTAGCAAATGAAAATGATCATGGGCGAGGCTCTTTTGGAGCGCAACCAGGATTACAATGAGATTCTCCTACAATTGGACGTGATTCAATTTCAACTACAAACCCTATATGCCAAGGTGGACATACTTGCCAAGGCTACATGTGGAATAGACTTTAAGGTGGAGAGTCATGTACCAGGTCAGAGTTCCGAGGGACCCATGGAAATCCCTGATGAAGCACAACCAGTATAAATTGTTTTGTTTTATTCTTGCTAGGCATCTAGTTTATCAGTTTGATAAGTTTGTCTTAGTTATTGATGGTTATGATAAACAATATTTTTGTTTTTGGAAGTTAAATCTTATGACCAACCTGGCCCATACTCAATGGACTAATGACCTGTTTTGTTGTTGCTAGTTTGGTTTCCCTAGTGGCGGACAAACAACCATAGTTATTGTACAATTATATTTTATGCTTCTTTAATACAAATTTCTACCCTAAGTTACAAAAAAAAAAAACTTTGTTTTGGTGAATTAAAGCTTAGAGAAGGCCTAACACAAACCCAAAGCATGTGGATGCACACATTAACCATCCCCCTAGTGAAAAATGGTCCTTATGTTAAGATGATAGATGTCAATCCTCACTACATTGGGATGCATTGATAAAAAAAAATATTCATGACACTCTCTAAGAAATAAAAAAACTTTTTTTGTATTTGTTGAAGTGTGAAACACCTACAAACTATGCTTGGAACTAACTTGAAACTAACTTGATTTAACAATTCTAAAGCAAGTATGTCATGACATCTTGACATCTTGTCATTTTGAAACTTGATATTAAGCACTAAATGCATCCCAACATATGATGACAGATCAATCTTGAAGACATGTTGTCATACTACCTAGTGATAGTGTATTGTTTGTATACTACCTAGTGATAGTGTATTGTTTGTATACTACCTAGTGATTGTGTATTGTTTGTAACATAATGGATGTAGCTTGTGATGTGGCATTTTGAATCTATATTTCTATGTTATGAAGCCACACCTTGTTCTAAGCAAGCCATGTACTCCATTTCTATTCCAAGGATGCACCATCTTTTAGTATGAAACCTCAACTTGTGTAAATAGTAATATGGGCACAATGTACATAGAAGAAGACCATAAAATATCTATACGAATATTGGGTCTACATCACTAGTGTTGACAATCATATGTTTGACATCCACTAGTCCGCAAAGTTCCAATTAGTGAACAACTCAAGCAAATCATTGCACAAATAGAAGTTCCACATTTATGCTTAATTGGCGTCCTCTTCTACCGTTGTACACTCAACAAATATGTACCGTTGTCTCCTTACCAATGGATTTATATAGTAAAGTATATAAAGCAATCTTTACACCAGTATAATACTTATTATGTAAAACTTTCCTAAATAGGAAACACGCATCTTAAAATAAATTTGTTTTTGCTTTTCTTGTAAAACCTTTCTAAATAGAAAACCCGCATTTTAAAATAAGTTTTTATTATATATATATATTATTAGGAGTAGGCTAATTTGAGAGTAATCTATCCTTTCGAGTTCTATTTTTCATGGAAAAAAAGAGCCTGAATCTGGCCAGATTTTCAGGGGTAGTTTGAGTTTTGCATGGATCAAAGTTCCATGTATTTCAAAACTTTGCTTCAGGGGTTTTGCCCCATTTTAAACCAACTCAGATGCTCAAAAAATCGGATCGGAAATTTAAAAACGGGCCTTCTGAAAACCTGTCGTAAAAGTAACTCTCAAGGGAAGATTGCTCCCGAGTTAGCTCTCTCCTATATTATTATATTTTTCATCATTTAGTGTTCAATTAATAATGAAATTAGTTATCATTTTTTTTTGTTAAACATGAATGTAAGTTGACTATCATCATTATTCAAGAAAAACTATGGGGAGTTTCTCTTTTACCTATAAATTTTGGGTCGTTCATTTATTTCCTAAGCAATTTTAGGTCTTCAGCTAAGATAATATCTACAAGAAAGACAATCAGCAAAAATAGATATCCCTTGTGGTCATCCTCGAGTGAGGTCATATGCTTTTCAGTAGCATATAACCATAGTCTCTTACATGAAACCAAATACTACCTCCAACTATAAATTAACCTCTTGTCCACCAAATACTTTACACATGATATATAGTGGCATTAAATAAATAATAAATTCACAAAACTCATATTTCTAATATGTTGTAATTTCTCATTAATTTATAGTGAGAGATCACAAGGAATATTGACTTTTCAAGGATACTATCTAGATAGTAACATTTTTTTATGGCAAAGTAAGACTTAAAACTATCTTTGATCAGCTAAGAGATTGTCTTCCTCAAATGTTAAAAAACATGTAATCATCTTCTTATAGTTCACCAACCAATCATTTAGTCCACCAACCAATCATTTCAAGTGACGAGATTTTTTTTAAATAACAATAATGAGTTAACCAACATTCATAGAAAATAAAGAGTGATAACTATCTTCATTATAAATTCACCACTAATTATAATAAATTTTACTAAAATCTTGAAAAGTTATTAAAAATCATGAAAATTAGCTGGAAACTCTTAAAACGAGAGATTATAGGTACAACCAACACACAAAATACAGAGGACTTTGTATAAAGCCTACCTTATTTACACCTACTTGGGTTTTGTTTTTTTTGGTGTGGGCGTATCGTTAACAAATATAATCAATGAACAAGAAGCAGTCGGCCGATTACGGTTTGGTAGTTCAAGGACTGTTACTAATTAAGTTGCAACTTCCCCTTGAATTCTGGTAGAAGTCAAAATCTGCTTTAAAGAGTGATGTATCATTATTAAACTCTGAACAATAAAAAAATTTCAGGCTAATATTTAGGACGGTTAATATCCAGCTTATAAGGTAATATTAATGCTGCAGCAGGTAGATTATAAATTGTTGAATCTGAATGCATTTAGATTCGATTCTACGATCTATAATCTACATATAGCAGCAATCAAATAAGAAAACTTAAATACCAATATTCAAATATTGGTCACCACAGCATTTAATACTGCTTAGTAAACTAAATATTGATCACCACAACATTCAATACTGCTCAATTCTGTTGGGAACATTAATCATCCTGCATGAGGGTGGCTATGGGTCCCCTAAAGTACAACTAGCCAAGTAGAATTTACTGCATGTAATAGGTAGACTATTCTTTTTTCAATCTTTTCTCCGGAATTTTGTTTTTCAGTTAAAAAATGGTAAAAAATGGTCTTGAATTCGACTAAATTTTCAGGGATAATTTGAGTTTTACATGATCAAAGTTTCATGTATTTCAGAACCTTACCTCAAGAGTTTTGCTCCATTTTAAACCAACCCAAATACTCAGAAAATTGATCAGAATTCTGAATTGACCGAAAATTTAAAAACAAACCGCCAAAAAACCGGTCTGAAAACTAACTCAGGATAAAAGATTACTCAGTATTCGATCTCCTCTCCTCACAACTTGGTCTAGATTCCTTGACCTGCCAACAGGTACGTGGGAGACCGTAGCATTCAGTGAATCCGAGATCGTCCTACTGCACTGAGTGACTGGCGTCTTTTCTTGATTTCTAGACTGCATTGCCGGCTTGGAAATAAAACACTCTTTGATGTGGGACCCGCACGAGCGCTGTCGATCCAAGCGGAAGTACTGGGCAAATAGACAGGGCAGAGGATGCCATGTCAGCGGATCCAGTCATACATGATTGCGGCCACGGGGCAAGCTGGTTTTGAGTGTTTAGCAGGTGAAGTCAATGCGTAGGCCACGTGAATGGAAGAAGAATCGGAAGCAACCAGAGAAAGAAATAAGGAAGACTTCCAGACCTCTCCATTGTCCATTTCGATCATTTTTCTCTCTTTGCTTGGCTGCGATTCATTCATCTGCAACTGCCCCCACTCGAATTCGACCACTCAAATCAATTCAATCCAATCCAATCCAGAAGCCTTGTCTCGTACGCTGTTAAACCGTGGCCCACAAGCTTCTTTTTTTGTTAATTTAGATTGAGTCTGTGCTTTCTTGGAGAAGCTCATAAGTATACCATTGTGTGAATTGCATGAATTATCAGTACACTGATTTTTTTTATTTATACTCTGTGTGGAAAGGGAAGCTCAGCAGTGAAGGCGGAGTAGAATTCACAGCATGACTACAGTGGATATATTGTATCCCAGCTCCCAAGCTATGGAGGCGTTCAAGAAACAAGAAGGAGAAGAGCACCAGTTGAGCTATTTGTGCAAGATTTGCAGCAAGAGATTCGTCTCAGGAAGAGCTCTTGGCGGTCACATGAGAGCCCACGCCCCCGCCTCCGACTCTGCTTCCATCGCTGCAGACACACTCATTGAAACTGAATTTCGGAAGAACAAGAGGCTCAGAGCATCGGATCGCAAATCAATGGAGGAGAAGGATGCAGAGGGATTGGATAGCAATGGGAGTAATCCAATGTATGCTCTGCGAAGGAATCCCAAGCGCAGTTGGCGGTTTGCAGATCAGGACTACTCGTTTCTATTGTGTGAAGGAATCGATTCCTCTATAAATTGTGATCTCCGTGGGAAGGAATTCAGCTCCTGGAAAGGCCTGTTTGGTGACATGAAGTACCACTCTGAGACCCATCAAGATAGTAGCGATGCCAATCTTGAAGAATCACGACAACAGGAGACCCAGGACGACGAAGAAGAAAAAAGTGAAAGTGATGCTGAGATTGAGATGGATCATCCCAGTGAGATTTCAAGCAGGTTTGACAACTGGATGAAGGGAAAGAGATCTAAGAGACCCAGGTATGCAATCCAACTTAATCCCCATGAACAATTTGATTCGGATACCAATACTGAAGAAGAGGAGATGGCAATATGTCTTGTAATGCTTGCAAATGGAGTAAATATTGCTCAAAACACACCATTCCAAGCGCGGGCTGAGGAGCCTGGATCAGGTGACCTCAAGGTTCCCAACAGTGGTTCCCAGCTTTTGAAATGCATCAGAAATAAGCCCAAATCTAAGAAAATTGATGGAGATGCTGGTCTTTATGAAGATGATGAGGCTAGGATGTTAAGGTACAAATGCACCACTTGCAATAAGTTTTTTCATTCCCATCAGGCTCTGGGAGGTCATAGGAATAGCCACAATAAGGCCTGGGGCTGTTTTTCACAGATAGAGGAGGAGAATGAGAGCCTAGAGGAAGAGATTACTGAGGAGGAATTCATTCCTGGAACGGACTCTCAGCTGCCTGGCAATTTCCACAAGACTCGTCCAAAGGAGAGGACTAAGGATTCTTGTGTCAAAGCAAGGGATGAAAAGACGACAACTGAGGCTGCCTCCTTTTCAGGGAAGAAGACTCCAAGGGTCCATGAATGCTCAATCTGTCACAGGGTTTTTACTTCGGGTCAGGCTTTGGGTGGTCACAAGAGATGCCATTGGGGTAGTGCTGGAGCTTCAGATTGTACCAGTACTACTTCCAGCAACAAGGAGAGCCCTATGCAGCCGCAGATGCCTGCAAGAGTGGAGTTGTTGGACCTAAACTTGCCTGCCCCTGTTGATGATGATTGTGATGCTGGAAACCTTAATAATTTGGGTGGTAATGCAGTGGATTCTCATGGATGCCCAAACCCACAACCCTCCTTACTTGCAGTCTTGGTTGATGGGCAGCTACCCGTAACAGGGACTGTTGCTGTACAATAGTCATACCCATTTAAGTTAATGGAGCAGATAATAAGACAGGAAAGAAAATTGGATTTGGTAGAGGGTGGATTCAGACTTTCCCAGTCAGAGCAGAGTCTTTGTTGCAATTGTAAGCAAAACAATTGTCTGTAATTAATTCATTCTAATTAGCTTTTTACAGATTCACACTGTACATACTGAACTTTCAACTATAATACCAATACTTTGATATATCAACTACAACACCAATGAACCAGTTTGATTACAGTGTTACACCAATGTTCTAGGCTCGTTAAGTTTCTACATTTTACTAATTCGTTATGAATATTAAATCATAGTCCAAAAACACTAGGCTCGAACTCGTAACCTCTCCCCGTACCAAAAAATAATATACACACATCTCACCAACCAACTGTAATATCCCATAGAACTTTTTGCAAATATTACTTAATCTGTATAAACAACCCAAACTCTATTTTTGGGAATATTACTTAATCTGTCTAAGCAAACCAACTCATAATTGAAGAATATATTTTACCCCATATATCTGAAGAGTCCAACTAATCGCGGTTTTATTGGGAGAAGGTGAGCTGGTAGACCACCACACACATTTGATATCTTGCTTGGAGTTGTGATGGTATCTTGCTTCAAGTTGTGATGTTGCTTTCCCACCACTTGAGCATCTTCTGAAGCTTGAATCCAAACAGCAAGCTTGCACTATAATATTGTTTTGATGCTTTTACACCGCTTCACCATGCTTGCACTATTGTTTTGTAGTGATGCATATAGGTTTTTGACCAAACACTCATGTACGGTCCATTATTTAATATCTATTACTCGGAGCTTAAAAGATATGGACAGCAAACCTAGATTCTCTTTATTAAATAAGTATATAGTATAAGGTTCTCTAAATAGGTTAAGTTAGTACATTTTTTAAATAGGTAAGTACCTTTTTTTTATTTTTTTATTGTAGTATTAGAATGGAGTGGGTTAATTTGGGAGTAATTTTTCTTCCCGAGTTATTTTTCCGGCATGGTTTTTGAGTTATATTTTTGGCATGTTTTTCTGTGATACAGTTTTAAATTTTCGGTCGATCTAGAATTCTCATCGATTTTCTAAGCATCTGAGTTGGTTTAAAATGGAGCAAAACCCCTGGGGTAAGGTTCTGAAATGCATGGAACTTTGATCCATGCCAAACTCAAGCTGGTTCTGAAATGCATGGAACTTTGATCCATGCCAAACTCAAGCTACCCCTAAAAATCTGACCGGATTCAGGCCCATTTTTTTGCTTGAAAAGAGGGAAGATTGCTCCCTAGTTAGCTTACTCCATATTAGAATAGGTAAAATAGATTTAGTGTTATAGTTTATTGGGGTTAGGGTTATTTTGGTTTGTCTTAGGCTAAACATTCTACGAAATGACAAATTTTTTGGGGGACATTTGCTGGAAATTTGGTGAGAAATTGTTAGATTCGTTGATTTAAGTGATTATATTTGTATAATCTGAGTGCCCCATGGATTTTTCATCATGCTAAATCCATTTCTGCAATCAAAAATGGATTTTGAAGAACTAAAAAAACCATTTCGTAGAACAACTCAACAAAGCCTTTTGATTTTGGTTTTATGTTCAAGACTTTATCTCTATTTAAAATCTATGTTTTCACTAATCATGGAAGTATTTGGTGGATGATCTCATTTATACTTGTAATTAATTAAATAAATATTTTAAAAGAGAATATTCTTAAAGAAAAAAGATATTTCTTCAACAAAATAACAATCAGAAGGATGCATTTATATAAACTTATTCTCCATATTACCAAGACTAAGATGGAAGCAGGTGGCATAAGAAGTTAATAGAAGAGAAAGGCTCTCAAACTCAAAGAATGGGATAGCTTTTGTTTTGTGTACCAGGGAGAAAATGAGAGGCCCTTATGGTGTATAAATGATAACCTACTATACAAAAAATGTTTTAGGTGTGAATCACATGAGGACTCTATGACAAACTTAAGAATTTAGAAAGGGAATTATTGTGATATACATGATAACCTACCATGCAAAAAATGCATTAGGTGTGAATCACATGAGGACTCTATGACAAACTTAAGAATTTAGAAAGGCTCTTATGGCAGTATAAATGATAACCTACCATGTTAAAAAAAATGCTTTAGGTGCAAATCACATAAGGATTCTAGGACAAACTTAAGAATTTAGAAAGGGTTTTGTTGAAGGTACTTGTATTACCATCCGCTTAAGGGTGAGACATAAACAATATAAAGTGGAAAATGTTTAGATATAATGAGGTTGGATTGAAGAAAATGAGGAATGATTAGCTTGAAGATAAACATCATGATTGTGTTTATAGTGGCCTTAACATAGCATAAACTATGGGTGGGATTTATTATATAAAAAATATTGTGTTTTTACAGAGTAACTCCCCCTCCCCCCACCCTCATATAGGATTGGGGGTGGGGGAAGTCATTATGTAAAACATATTATGTTTTACCACATAACTCCCCCCCCCCCCTTCATATAGGGTGGTGGTTGGGGAAGTTATTATGTAAAGCATATTGTGTTTTACCTCATAACTCCCCCCACCCTAATATATGAGGGTGTTGTGGGGTGGATATGTTTTCTCTAATATATCCCCACACCCCACCCTCATAACTTTCACTTAGTGAACTATTTGATGGTAATCATCATGTTATAATGCCCCTTAGAGGAGGCATGGCTAATCTTTCCAATAAGGTTATAACTTGATGTGGAGAAGGGTTAGGGAGACATAATCTCATATAAATCTATTTCTCGCATGATGATGAATCAAATCTACATGAGCTTGGCATGGAGTCTAATGATGCACATACTAAATAACATCTTGAATGAGTTGGTTCAATAAGTATCCCATCCAAATGATCTTTTGACCAATAGCATGATCGACTGGGATCTAACATGGGATTGAGCACTAATATTCCTTCCAGCCTCAAGCATGTGGATAGACTTGTCAATCAATGTGACTTAGGTCACATTAAAACAAACCAACAAGTTGGTCATGATGGAATAACACAACTAGGTGATTGTTGTAGACAAGTTAGCAGTGTATTAGCACAAGCAAGATTTAATCAATGAGTATTGAAGCTTAAGGGATCTAGGATGATTCTTAGAGTTAATTAATGAGACACCATAAAACATAGTGTACTAATAGTGGTTATTGAGGCAATTAAATAACATAAACAAGACTATCTAATCTTAGCAATAAACCATTAAGCAATAAAATAATAATGTCATAGAATGAAAACCAAAGATATTGAGAGATCATCAGTCATAGAATCTATTAAAACAATAATATTGTTACATAATTGAGTAATGGCTTAAATTGTCTGATGGAAATTATGGAGTTAGATCTTGCAATAAATATAAATTGAACTCTATTTTGCTAAGATAATTTACAAGTACATATTTATATAAGAATTAGTGAGAAAATCAGTAACTGATGTGACCCTTAATGGTTGACATTGTGCATAATGAATGAAAATCATTATTGCTTCATTCCATATACTTAAGTTGGTTTAGAGGTGCACTAACATGGTCATATTTTATCACTTATGTGTTTATTGGATGAACTAGTCAATCAATGTGATCACCTAGTTGTTATTGCACCAATCTTCTAGGTTGTGATGAGTCGCTAACATGAATCATTGAGCTATCATTGAGGTGATATAGTGAGTTGTATATTGATTTTCCTCTTGGATAATCATATTAAGTAGTGACATTGAAAAGATTGACATATTAGAGAATAGGGATAGTTAGCAATGCAACATTGGTCATGATGTGAAGTTGGCATTGATCATGCAAGAAATAAACATGACGACTTCTATTTAGTGTGATGTTGTTTTGGTGCATTAAAGCTTATAAAAGGTCTAACATATATCTAATGCACGTGAATGCACAAATTAACCATCCCTTGGTGAGAAATGGTCCTTATTGTGTTAGGATGATATGTGTCGACCACCACTACATCAAGATGCATGCATTTGATGAAGAATAAAAATGCATGGCACTAGCTAACAAATGAAGAAACTTCTATTGTACTTGTTCAAGTGTGAAATACTTACAAACTATTCTTGGAACTAACTTGATTTGACAATTCTAAAGCATTGGGTAGCCCTATTGCAAGTTGTCATGTCAACCTAACATCTTTTCATTTTACAACTTGATAATAAGCACTAGATGCATCCTAAGGTATGATGGTAGATCAAGGTTGAAGACATTGTTGTCACACTCCCTAGTTATGGTGTATGGTTTGTATTGCAGTGGACATAGCTTGTGCCATTACCTTTTGAATCTATATTTATATATATTGAATCCACACCTTGTTCCTAACTCAGAAGTCGTGTTGGGAACCATGCCTATCACGGTGTTGCTTATATTTATTTGAAGACCATTACAAAATGTTGTCAACTTATCATTGAAAATTTTGGATTTTCTTAATGAATCATGCTCCTTTGTTGTCTTCTTTATTTGTTGATGCAAAAGTACCTACAATTGGCGGAGCAAGGTAAGTTATGTCTATGGATGTTGTAGGTCAAAATATAAAGGAAACTTTGAAGAATGATCTACAACGTGTCAAATTGTGTTGAGCTTGATTGTAGTTGTCTTGAATGAATTCCAAATTTTCATTCCAAGTCTAGGGGTGTTCATGATTATACATGCATAACAAATGGATAGTGAACTAGATCACAACTTCTAAGTATTCTTTAGTATATATGTGAAAGGATGTGGACATGTCGATTCTTACGCCCAACATCATCTAAGAGGGATTTCTAGAGGATATAGATGAATTTAGAATCTTTCTTGGAGACTTGGTCAACAAAAATTGACATAGACACTTGAAAATAAGAGTTATAATGTGTGTTGCATGGAGTTAGACTTCTTGCAAAGTGCTCGGATTTCTATCTTTTGAAAATGTATAAACAACCACAAAGAACACATTATGAATTTGTTACATTTTCATTAAGGCTTCTAAGCAACCAATCGAGACATATTCTCGGAGTCATGAAAAGAATGGAAAAATATATGTAAAACCCTCCTCCTTGTTGATATGTTTTGTAATGACACGAGATATACAACCATTAATGAATTTAACTATGTCCACATAGAAGTGGGTTTAGTAAATATATTGTTGAGATCTCCATGCTAAATTATCCTACTTAATTGGAGAAACATGCCTCCTAAATAAACTTATTGTACTCAATTTCTATTAAAATGCACCATCATCTAAGATGAAACGACAAGTTATATCTCTACAAATACTAATATGAACACAATGTATATTGAAAGACATTACAATATATCTATACACATATTGGATTTACAATAACAATTATATATTTGAAATCCATAATAATCTAAAAACTTCTATTTGGTGATCAACTCAAACAATTCATTACTTAAATAGAAATTCCACATTTTAGCTTCCTCTTCAACCTGTCTACACTCTATAACTTATTATATATCTCTACAAATTACATGATTGTCTCCTTTCTAATTTATATTTTATATTGTAACCCATCTTTACCACCAATATATTGTTTATGTAAAACTTTCTTAAATGAGAAACCCACATCTTAAAATAGATTCCACTTTCATCATTAGCTTTTACCTTACACATGATAGTGGCATTAGATTTACCAATTTGCTTTTACTTTAAACAGTATTAAATAAATGAATAAAATGCTTATTTTCGAATATGTGAGGATGGTAACCACTAGCAATTGGCTTAGGAGATGTAAAGGTACGTCAAACAATTGAATGCGCTTTTACTTTAAACATGAGATATAGTGGTATTAAATAAATGGATAAATTCATAAAATGCTTATTTGCTTATTTTCGAATATGTGAGGATGGTAAACACTAGCAATTGGCTTAGGAGATGTAAAGGTACTTCAAATAATTGAAAGGTTTTGAGTTTAAAGATTCTCAAACGTAAATAGGAATTATGTCGTAGATTTTGATGTGATTTGCTTGCTCTATATGCTTTCTTATTTGCTCTATTTGATAATGGGAGCTTTCTTATTTGCTCTCTTTGATAATGGGAGTTGGTGGGAGCACGAATTTACATGTGGCCCATGTAAATTCTACAAGGATGGTTATAGATATCATCGGGCATACTTGTCAAAGTACCATAAATATGTGATATATTGAAATGAAATCTAAAAGAGGTAGATCTGTGACACATTTTTAGACAATGATCGAGATAGATTAGTAGTTTAGAGCAAATTGATATAGTATGAAGAATGGACAAAGAATTCAGTTGGACTTTAGGAACTTAAGCCATGGTCATAACTTTGATAGAGTCTCCTGAGTGGTTGAAATATAAATGTAACGCATCCACTACCATAATCAAATTTTTCGTTGCTTTCTACAGAATCAGAGCCCTCGAAATATCTACGGAGGCCTAGCGTAGGCTAGCTCTTTCTCTGTCTACTCCAATGTGATTGTGGGTCATGATCACAGGTCAAATAACCATGGCATCTCTCAGTAATTCGTGACTCGACGCTACAGAAATGTCGAACTGTTCAGCTCTGCAACCGTCGAACCCCGACAGGGCTAGCGACTGGTCAACAAGGACGAATCCCAACAGGGTTAGCGAATGGCCAATAGGAATGAGCCCTGTCGCGCGGTTGAGTGGTGTATAGGTGGCAAGAGGGAAACACGACATGGTGGGTTACGTGACAGGAGACAGGTCCCACTTCACACGCCACACCATTCTGGACCCCCCCCCCCATTAAAGGCAGAATGGCAAGGGGGGTCCGAAATTCGCTTGAATGTCGTTGATCAAGGCGAATAAATCCTGACCATTCAAGAGTTGCGTGTTCGATTCCGGACCCTCCCCTCACCGCTAAAGGCAGAACAACAAGGGGGCTCTGGAATGAAGCCTCAGTCGTAGATCTGGGCAGGTGGACTCTGGCCGTCCAGATCTGCTCGCCACTTACCCTAAGGCGCATTCGCACCCCAACTTAAAGTCGACATGTCTTCCTCACATATGACGGTCGTTATAGACCCTGAGATCCTTCGAAAGAATCTCGTCCGTTCATCGAGACTTATCATCACGAGAGTCCGAACTCTCTCGACCACGGAACTCCTGAATCCTCGATCCCCGGTTTCCCGATGTGGTTAATCTCTCGACACGTAGCCTCCTTAAATCAAACGGTCTAGATCTGTCTCGGGGTTTCCACCATGGAAAGTCCCGATCTCTCGTCACCAGGACCCCCGAGTTCACGATTCCCGATTTCCCGAAATGGGAAATTTCACGACACATGGCCTACTTAAATCGAACGGTCCAGATCTGTCTCGGGGTTTCCACCATGGAAAGTCTCGATCTCTCATCACCAGAACTTCCGAGTTCGCAATTCCCGATTTCCCGAAATGGGAAATCTCACGACACGTGGCCTCCTTAAATCGGACGGTCCAGATCTATCTCGGGGTTTCCACTATGGAAAGTCTTGACCTCTCATCACTAGAACTCCCGAGTTCGCGATTCCCGATTTCTCGAAATGGGAAATCTCACGACACGTGGCCTCCTTTAATCGGATGACCCGAATCTACTTCGGGGTTTCTACCATGGAATGCCCCGATCTTTCGTCACTAGAACTCCCGAGTTCTCGACTCCCGATTTCACGAAATGGAAAATCTCTTGACACGTGGCCTCTGTTACTCGGACGGTCCAGATCTATTTCGAGGCTTCCGCCCCTATTCACTGGGGGTTTAACCCTTGGGTATCTCCTGACAGATCTAATGGTTGTCGGGTTTTCCAGCCGAGATCCGACGGCTCAGACAGGTTCCTAACTTGTGTGCTCTCCCACGACTCCCTGGATGTGGGAAGATCAACGGTCTGGATGCTCTCATGGACCTTGGGGATCTACAGTCCTGACCTCTTCGCTACCCACGAAGACACAGAAAGTCACAGGGGTAAGGCACTTAACATCCTACTTTCTCCTACCAAATCTAACGGTCATGAATGACCACAAATTTCCTGACGGAATCTCATCCATCGATCACCACCTATCAAGGTTAAGGCACTTAACTTTCCCGCTTCTCCCTCTTATCTGACGGTCATGAGTGACCACAGATATCCCGATGGGATCTCGTCCGTCGATTCGATACTTATCAGGGATTTCTTAAGGCCTTGCGCCTTCATGTCCTCCTTCCAGGCTCTTGATGGGATTTTCAAGAAGGGTATCTCTATGGGGAGGTTTACCCAGGGTACTATCTGAGGCAGATAAGGGTATCGCTCTCCCGAGAACCAGACGTGAAGTCTGAATTAGATCAGTGCGCACATAAATAACGATTTATGAGAACATAAGCCATACTTAGTCTTTCCATATAAACATACAACTACCAGTACTGATCAAGACACCATACATACATTCTTATAATGAAATCATTCACAATTTCACAGCGTATGATCATAAATGTCAGCATACATATATTTCAAGATGCCAAAGGCAAAACACTTATCAGAAGGTAACACCAGGGGTTATGCAACTGCTGAGAGGGGTGCTCGTTTCCACCCAACCGTAGGCTCAGCGATTCCCAGCGGATTTACCACTAGCCACCCCCGAGCTGAGACGATGATGCTGTGAGACTGCGTCTCTGTTTGCCAGTGACCAGGAGCAAAGGTTACTCTCCTTCCTCTCTGCTATCACTCACTCTGCATATCGCTAGAGTTCTCTTTCTCCCCTCGCGTCCACCCCCAATCACTTCTCCCCCACGCCTTATCCTCTTCCGAGGTTGCGTGTGGTGCGATTTCCCTCGCGTTGGTCAGGCCTAACGGCTCTACGGATGGGCGGTTCACCTCCCCATCCCTCATTAATTCCTGAGGAGCCATCTACCTACCAGCCTGTGAGACATTTAATTCGGGGCTAGCAAGCCGCTTTTGATTCTCCGGGCCAGTGAAGTCCAAATACGGTATTGTTTTTCGGTGGAAGTTAACGCCACATTTCCAGGTGCCTTCCACCGCCTTTCTGCAGCCATCATGGTCTCTTTTTCAGCATATCCCCTCTCAACAGTTCTGCAATATAAATTCATAATATTATTCACATTCATCGACCTTTTCCACAAGGTCCATTCACATCACATATTCACATTTCTGAGTTTGCCACAGTTCTTGGCCAGTCCAGTTATTTTTACAAACTGGGGGAAACAGGGTGTTACAATAAATTATTGATATTTTAATCACTCACACTCCAACGTCGGTCAACAAGAAGTTACATCACTCTACCAAATGGTATCAAAGCATTGGTCCATGCTTACTCATTCTTCAACATTGGATTTATTGACTCACTGGCCCACCCATAGTTCTCGGTTTTCAGTGATAGAAGTTCATATCTAGTTCGTTTGGAGTGTGGCTTTCCACTCAAATCTACATCGACACTTGCTTTCAACATCCTCCCTGCTTCAGTGAAGAATTGAAGTGGAAACCTTGCTCTGGCAAGAAGAAATCGTAAATTTGGTTCTTTGAGCCCACGCCTCCCACCCAGATCTCCCTTGGCATTGTTTTAGGTCAGAGATTTAGTGTTTCAATTTATTTTCTCTTGGGAATCAGTTCCCCATCCTAGATCGCTACATTCCAATGTGGGATCTCTTTTGTATTAGTGCAACCTAGTCTAGCACACCTCCACAACTAGTGTGCTAGGTTTTTTTTTGCAATAACTAGGATTTACAACGCCTCCTCCTCTCATATCGTCCAACTACCCTCATTCACTCATGGCTCCTCGTAAAGAATCCTCATTAGAGGAGATGGACTCCTCTCAAGCTCCACTGCATCCATATCTCCTACAAGTCTTACAAGAAGCTCTAATAAGAAAGTCACAACCCTCTTCCAGTGAGATACCATAATTACTTTACCTAAGTATGGAGGACAAATGAATTGAGAAGTCTTAGATTCTTTGATAAGTGACTTCAAAACCTACTTTCAAATGTGTCCTGATATAAATGAGGTTCAATGATTACTTCTTTCTTACAACCACTTGAAAAGAATCATTCAAACTTGGTGGTAGTGTTAATCTCTAGCACAAGAATTCTACATTGAGCTAAATGAAGATGCTTCTTCTACATCTAGTCCAAAATACATCTCTACAGAGAAAACATTTTGTGACATTATCACAAAATGTTTTTACCCCCAACGACCTATCCAATCTCATGTGTAGATGGTTACAACGTCATCAAGTCCCGACTCAAATAGTGCATCAATGCATCAAGGTGTTCACACTACTTTGGATTCAACACTAGATTCCAAACCCAGATGAGATAATTATTTCTTGAATTTCATAGACTTTTTGCTTGCGTGGAAGAAACAAACATAATCACTCTCTATTGTGAGACCTGCATGAGGTTTGTCGACCCAAACAAAGGTGCTTCTAACAAGTAGACCGCATAAGGGATCACCAAGTCAACATAGCCAATCAAACACGATGTCAACTACCAAGTACTCAAATTGACCTATTTCCAACTAGTCAAAGTTCCACATGTTCTAATTATTTTTTAGAAATAATGATGAAATGATTATCTTATTAAACATAACCAAAAACATTAAAACCAAAATTCAAAGTTCCATGACAAAGTTCCCATACCCAAAACTAAACTATTAAAGCCAAAGTTCCATGGCAAAGTTTCCATACCCAAAACTAAACTATTAAAGCCAAAGTTCCATGGCAAAGTTCCCATACCCAAAACTAAACTATTAAAGCCAAAGTTCCATGGCAAAGTTCCCATCACATATAAGTGAAACTCAGACTTGGTACACATCCAGATTTAGGGCTAGATTTCACCGTAAAAGCGGGGCGGGGTGGTATGAATGCGGTTTATCCCACGCTGTCAAGACACTATTCCGTCCACGCGGCAAGCGGGTTTTGAGGGTTTAGCAGAACATAAAAGCAGGTGAAGTCAATGCGTAGGCCGCGTGAATGGAAGAAAAATCGGAAGCAGCGGGAGAAGAAAGAATGAGGACTTCCACACCCCTCCACTGTCATTTCGATGATTTTTCTCTCTTTCCGATTGATTCATCTGCATCTTCCCCACGCGAAGTCGGTCACTCAAGTCAATTAATTTAAATCCAGAAGCCCTTTCTCTTACGCAATTAAACCATGGCCCGCATGTTTCTTTTTTTCTTGATTTAGATGGAGACCCTGCTTGCTTGGAAAAGCTCATAGGCACACTAGAATGTGCATTGCCTGCATTATCAGTCCACTGCTAATTTTATATATACTGTCTGTGTGGAAAGGAAGCTTAGCAGTGAAGGCGGAGTAGAGTTTACAGCGTGACCACGGTGGATATACTGTATCCCAGCTCCCAAGCCATGGAGGTGTTCAAGAAACAAGAAGAAGGAGAGCGCCCATTGAGCTACTTGTGCAAGATTTGCAGCAAGAGATTCGTCACAGGAAGAGCTCTTGGCGGTCATATGAGAGTCCACGCCACCACCTCCCTCTCTGCAGACACACTCACCGAAACTAAATTTCAGAAGAGCAAGAGGCCCAGAGCTTCGGATCACAAATCAATGGAGGGCAAGGAGAAGGATGCAGAGGAATTGGATAATAATGGGAGTAATCTAATGTATACTCTGCGAAAGAATCCCAAGCGCAGTGCGCGGTTTGCAGATCGGGACTACTCGTATCTGTTGGGTGACGGGTTCGATTCCAAACCCATCGATTCTTCTATAAATTGTGATCTGTGGGGGAAAGAATTCAGTTCATGGAAAGGCCTGTTTGGTCACATGAAGTGCCACTCTGAGATCCATCAAGATATCAGCGATGCCCATCCTGAAGAGTCACAGCAACATGAGACCCAGAACGATGAGGAAGAAGAAAGTGAGAGTGATGCAGAGATTGAGATTGATCATCCAAGTGGGAAATCAAGCAGGTTTGATAAGTGGATGAAGGGAAAGAGATCCAAGAGACCCAGGTATGCAATCCAACTAATTAATCCCCATGAGCAATTTGGTTTAGAAACCAGTAATGAAGAAGAGGACATGGCAATGTGTCTTGTAATGCTTGCAAGTGGAGTAAACACTGCTAAAAACCCACAATTCCAAGTGGTGGCTGAGGAGCCTGGATCAGGTGACTTCAAGCTTCCCAACACTGGTTCCCAGTTTCCGAAATGCATGAGGAAGAAGCCCAAATATAAGAAAATTGATGGAGATGCTGGTCTCTATAATGATGACGAGGTTAAGAAGGGCAGGTACAAATGCACCACTTGCAATAAGGTTTTTCATTCCCATCAGGCTCTGGGAGGCCACAGGGCTAGCCACAATAAGGTCAGGGGCTACTTTTCGCAGATAGAGGACGAGACCGAGAGCCTAGAGGAAGAGATTACTGATGAGGAGCTCATTAGTGAATC
>ML804047.1:16409-65826 GCA_009831015.1 Picea engelmannii
CACCACGATGGGGAGGTTCTTTCTCTTTAGGGAGGTTAGGCCCAGGGGAGACGTCCCCGGTAACCTGGAGTTTTGAAGAGGCAAAGGTTTAAAAGTCAAAGTAAAGTTCCCCCTTCACAGGTCACCACCAAAACAGATAGTCTCGGATAAACAACCAATAATGAAGTGTAGGCCCAAATAAGAACACCTGCCCGGAACAAATCAAACCAATATATATATGCAAGCTATGATTCAATGGGTTAGTACTTCATAAGACTATCTGATATCAATATATAAGCAATTGCAACAATAAATATTGACGAAGTCAATGTTTGTTAATAATAGAAATGAAATAATGTTACTTCACCAATAAATATCAAGATGATGTAGCAATCAATGTATTTAATCAATCCTCATTCAATAAATGCATCAAACCACCATCCAATTGCTTAATATATAAAAATTGTTGCGTCAAGATGAAATAACCAAGGGTGACGTTAGCTTTTTAGGGTTAGTAGTTAGTTAGGGTTTCAATTTATAAGAGGTTTTGAGAGTTGTTTTAATCACTTTCACTTCAATGTTGGAGGCTAAAGATCAGTGCCTAAGGGTTGTGGAATAAAAAAGGTGAAGGACACACAAGTTGAAGGGGATGAGATTGAAAGGACAAGAGGGAAAGGTTTCAAGGTGCTGCTAAAGCAGGGACATAAAGACAAAACCCTAGGGGAGAGAGGCTCACTCCGGTGTTGCTTAAGCAAGACCTCGTGCTCTCTCCTCCTTCCTGACAAACAACTAGCTCAATGAAAGAAAAATCAAGACGAGAGAGTTTAAAGAGGGAAAGTGTTGCTAAGACAAGTCTCTTTCATTAAACCCTAAAAGAAAACGGCCCTAGGTGTAGATAGCCTAGGCTTGGAACGTCCTCTTCCTCTTGAAGTTTCAAAAGTACGACTAGCTTAAGGAAAAAAGAAAGAAAGAGTGTAGCAATGGCTAGGCTCTCTTCTTCTTCTTCTTCAATGGCTAAAATGTTTTTCTATCAGGGGACATGAGACAACGACCTACTTGTGTGTTTGTCCCCTAGGGTTTTGATTCAACAATATTTATAAAAAGATGCAAGAAATTAAACTACAACCATTCAATCAAGAAGTTTTGCAGAAAAATACTTACAAATCATCAAGAAAATACCATGCAATCCCTAGTTGTAAACCTTCCTTCAAGGAAAACACCATAAATTGCCAAAAATCTCCTGCTTAAACAAGTGCGCCTTCCTCAAATCAACCAATAACCCTAATAGGGCGGAAAAATCAGATCTCACTAGGAGAGTGAGTTATGAGTTATGTTAAAATGAGGCTAAAACTCCTCAATATATAGTGTATCAATGACCTTAATTAATTTTAGGTCATAAAAATGGCCAACAAGACCAGAATACTATTTTTACATTAAATTGTCAAACTAAAAGCCTAACTGAGCTGTAAATAAAGGTAAAATCCCCTTCAAGGGAGGCGCTAGCCCCTTTTAGGGCAGATGAGACATCTAGGAGCAAAACGTTAGCCCCCCAGGGGCTTCTCCAACATGCCACACGTGCCACTGCTGCCCAGCCTGCCTCCAAGAATGACCATGAAGATGGATGACGTCATGGTAAGGATGGGGACGCTCTGAGCCTTCCAAGGCTAACGTTCCACTGAAAAGGGGTCATTCCCCCTAGGTCGAGCTCTGCCAAAGTGCCTCTGGTGAAACGTCCTCTTCTTCTCCGATGCAAAACCTCAGTCAAACACTGTCCTGTCTCTGTCCCTCTGATGGGGTCTCAACAACCATCTGATGGGCTCTTCAGCCCCATGGAGGTCCGAACTAATCATCTCCCCATGTGTACCAGTCCAAATGGTACCTGTCTGTCGGGCATGGTCCTGCACATCAAAAACTACGCCCTCCATGGGCTCATTATTCACAGGGATGATAGCAATGTCAATCACATTTCATCATTAATATTATCAAACATATGCATAAAAACCCTGATATATCGTTCAACAGCTCAAAGACATTACAAAAATCCACAATACAAGATCGAAGAAAATGACAAGACATCCTATTGGGCTAGTATCCACAAGAGATGGGAAGTTCCCAGGAAGGTTTCATCAAAGCCATGTAAACGAGGTGATGTGGCTAGGGGATGTCCAAACAAGTGGGTAGAGTGAGAGATAGGGATGCATAATGTTATCTATGGGTGCCTTTGTAGAAGGCGAGCTGTAGCCGTCGTGGATGCAATTTTTTCAAGCCTGTTCTTGCCTTTATTCTTTCTTTATTTGCTTTTTCTTCTTCTCTTTCTTTTTATTCAAGGTCTAACCAAAAGACACTGCCTTGGCATGGTGACCAAAGCTGATAGTGTTACCCACAAGTACTTTCACATAGATGAGAAGGCTTGCTTGTGATGAGACCCCCTTTCCCTTGGCCATGCAACCAAAGGTCACTGCCCTGGCGTGGTAACCAGATAGTGGCAATGTCATACTGTTAGGTACCCATGAACCTAATAGGCTGGCTCGTGATGAGACCCCCTATCCTCTTGGCTAGGTCTTGTTTATTATTTTCCAAGTCCCTCTTGTTTCTTTTAGAGAGGCTTTTTATTGACTTCTCGGGGATCCCTAGGCGAGGCATCTCGAGGTTTTATTTCTAGGATTTTATCTTTTACCAACTGCTCTTACCTTCTGGGCCTTTATCCCCTTCTTCCCACAAGATAAGGTACAACCCTACAAACAGTTCAACCCAATGCCTGGACCAGGGGAATGGGATAAATGAGCGGGAGATAAGATGAAAAAGTGGTGGTATGATGGGAATGGATGATGGCTCTTCAGAAATCCCCCCGGTGGCAAACCAAAACCCATGGGTACAGGCTCGCTAGGACACCCAGTCAATCTCCCCAAACATGGTCAAGTGGGTTAATGTAAGATCCAAGTACTCGTCAGAGACAAAAGGATTCAGATACATACATCCAAAGGTTATAATGATCAAAAGTGGCACATACCATGATACCTGGACCAATTACCTCATGGAGCAAGAGCCTTCTCCGATATAAGACCAAGCCGATGGTGATGGATGCTGCTGCTGCTGACAAGACGAATCTGATGAAAGGAGAAAAGGATGTCCCCTCCAGGGCTATGCTCAGGTCAATCCTGCTCTCGGTACTCCATGTCTAGGACCTGTGGGCCTCGAGACATGATCTCCTAGTTATCCCTATAAATCGGGGATAACAACTACTACTCTATCCTCCTTTGCTAACTATGAGTGATTTTGAAAAGTCTTCAAATGCTATCTCTGATTGTGTTGACACGCATGGGGTTGTGGATTCGACATATGATCCAATTTGAGTAGGAATTAACGACTCTTCTATTATAGCACTAGATTGGAACTCTTCTTCCTCTCCTCTTATGTGTGATATCTCCATGATTTGGACTATTGCGCAAGGTCCTCTCCACTCTGGATCATTGCTCGACTCTCCTTTCTCAGCCATAGTACTTTGCCTCTTGTACCTTCTTCCAATGCATAGTACTCCGATCTTGTCTTCTCCCTATGATACAACTTCTTAGTTTCTCTGCATCTCCAACCCCTCCCTTCCTTATTCATTTCTTCCTTCATTCTCTCATGTCCTCAGACTATCCTCTTGTCATCCCCCGATTCCCCTATGTGCGTGGAGCCCCTTAACATTCAGACTCCATTGCCATCATGCACTTGTCACACAACGACATCTTTATCCACGTACCCAATGATTTCATGAACCTTTCATGCGGTCCTTTGAATAAGTCCCTTTCCGCAACATTGTATGACTGGGTGCAATCTACTGCAAATTCTGTAATATGTTCTCCTAATATAATATCCAACTAGAAATCCATTGCATGAGAAGTTTGATTACTTACATAATTTAGCTGTCTTACCAACTCATAAGTCCAATTCCTTGGTACTGTGGTTCGATACCTCTCAATATTCTCCACTAATCTTTCTAACCACTTAGTTTGAATAATTGGAAATTGACCAAAGAGAATTTCATGTAGCTCTGTGTACAGAATACCTTTGCATCCATTGTTCGTTACTCATTTGAGATTTTCTATTCTCTTTCCGAACAAACTCTCATTCCTTCCCTTCTAACCATTTTGAGATCTCTTTCTTAGTTGACCTCCAAAACATTCCCTCAATCACAGATTTCGGGTCCAGGAAATAGAACTATTTGTTGGCGTGCATGCGGTTGTAAGACCCTAGGTTCGAGTTATCTTGACCAACAAAACCATTCAGACACCGATCCTTTCGACATCACCTGCATGCAAGTGAAGTCTCACTCGAGGCATCTATTGGGGTTGTAGGAACCGAGTTTCTGTAGTAGTGAGGGAATGAGAGGTAATCATCCTTATCATTTTTACTTATCCGTCCTGCACACGTTATTTTATGTTTTTTCTTCTTAAATTACTTGGTGAATTCAATTATGTATTACCATTATAATTTAGATTACAACTGAACCTAATTATTGAGATATTCATACTTATTGTGCAATGCTCACACACAGAACAGATCTAGTCTAACATGCATCAAGAAAGTATCCATGATCAATCACATAAAAGAGAAGTAAACACAATAGTTAACGTGGTTTACCCAACTTTGGGCTACGTCGACAACAACTGACTTCTTTATTATTATTTATGCAATTGTCTCAGGCTTGCGCACTACGCTTACAGAGATACATCACGCTATCTTTTCCTTCACCTAGCCTATCCGCTCTACAGTGCAAGCCTATCTCTCGACAACATCTCTCTAACATTCAAACATAGACTCAACAGTAACTTTGCAGAACATTCTATCACTCTATTTTTTCATCATCACATAATCCCTATTCTCCCAACCCATTACATATTTATACATACATTCTAGGGATTAAAACCCTACTTTACTTTGTTCATCCCAAAAACTTATTACAATTCATGATAACTCAAGTTTACTTGCTGTTCGAGCTTCTTTACCTATTTTTTCGTCTGCATGCTGCTTTTGCATTTTGACTGTTGTTCTTCTCGCTTTTGTGCGTCCTCCTATCTTTAACATGTCGGGCTGTTATCCTTCATTTTCTCCTGCTTTCTTCTCTTGCTTTCTTCCTTTGTTTTTTTCCTCTGATTTGTTTTTCTCACTGTGCACTGTACTCTTAAATGCATCTCAACTACTCATTGTACTCTTGAGCCTTCCTTGTCTTCCTTCTTCTGCTTCTATTGCACACCTCTTCCATAGGATTTTCATGAATACTTATTTCCACAATGCTTGTCCAACACTCATCATGCATTAGTGACCCCTAGATTTCTCCAATGATTAATGGGAGGCCAGCTGACTTTTTCAGAATCTCTAGAGGATTGAGGTAGGGATACCCCCTCTCCCCTCTTCTTTATATATTGATGGTGGAAGCACTAAGAATACAACTGGAAAAGGCGAGGATGTTGAATTCTAGTCTTGGAATAAAAATTACTTGAGGGGCAAGGAGAAATAATCATTCCCAGTTTGCAAATGATATGCTCCTAATGGGAGGAGCTTCCATAATCATCGCTAAAATATTTAAGGATATTCTTGAGGAGTTTATGAAAGCTTCGAGAGGTCAGATTAACAGAAAGAAAAGGCAAATCTATGTCCAAAATATCAATTCAAGGACACCAACAAATATAAAAAATATCCTTCAGTTCCCCCTACTGGAAAACTGACATTATTTCAGATATTTGGGCATCCCCATCTATCTTAACTCCTTATCCAGTTCTTCTTGGGCTCCCATTGTCGACAAAATTAAGTCTAAATTTATCCAATGGGGCTCTCATTGGCTTAATCATGTAGGAAGAGTGTTCCTTATCAAGTCTGTCCTTTCAACCCTCCCTATCTTTCAATTTTCTTCCCTCTTTGCTTAAAAAAGAGTCAAGATCTCAATTGCTCAAGCACTTGGGAGATTCCTCTAGTGGGGAGGGAAATCTAACACCAAGATAATGCATCTAGTCAATTGGAATGTGGTCAGGTCCCCTAAGGCACACATCAAGCTTGGAATTCTTGACCCAACCCTATCTAATTTGGCACTTGAGGCGAAGATCCTTTGGATACTTGTCTCTACAAAATTAGGATGGTGGAAGAAATTTCTTCTCCACAAGTACCTGGCCAGGGACAAACTCAAGTGTCTTGATTCTCCCCCTCAAAGAACAATTGTTTCTCCAATTTGGAGACTTTTGAAGGCTTCTCTTCCCTTGTTTCAAAGTAAGGATACTTGGATTGCTGGGAATGGGTGTAAGATTTCTATTTGGGTGGATGTCATCATGGAAAACCTTCCCCTTCAACAAGATCTTACCTTATCTCCATTCACTTGGTTTCATGAGCATGACATTGCAACTCTATCTGACATTTCTAATTGGAACTCTTCCGGTAACTGGTCTGGCTCGCAACATATGGATTTACCCAACTATCTCCAGGAGATTTTTCATGCCCTTTGCCTCAACTTAAAGGGATGTGCTCCCACCAATATAACGCTTAAGGATACTTGAGGATGGGGGGAGGGCCTATACTCAATACAGAAAGGTTATGCAACCCTCTTAGCTCAGTTGGTCCTTCCTCCTAAATCAAGTATGTGGAAAGAAGTTTAGAGCAGAGATTGCCTCCCAAAAATCAATATGTTTTGCTAGACTCTGGCTCATGGTAAGATCCTTACGAAAGAAAATTTTCAAAAAAGAGGGTTCATGGGTCCCTACATATGTGTTCTCTATTGTAATTCTATAGAAACAAGTGAGCATTTATTTTTGGAGTGTCCGTTCTCTAAGGAGGTATGGTAAATAATGCTTCAAAGTATGGTTTCAAGAATTCAGTGGCCAAATCCCCCCAACAAACTCTTCAACAGATGGCAAGCATCTTACATGGGTTCTCAAAACAACAAGCAATCCTTCAAAGCGACCTTTTTGGCCTTGCCTAAATTCACTTCTTGGAAAATTTGGCTAGCACGTAACCGCACCCTCTTCTCAGAAGAGAATTCAACCCCAACTCTAGTGGCCTCCAAAAGCTTGGGATTACTTGAGGATCATTTCAAATTGAGGAAGAAATAAATGTCTACCCAACAACACTTAAACCGGGATGAAGAAACTTGGTATCAACAACTTAATTAAGTCCAGACAACCATTCATTTTAGTTTTCCAAGGGGCATAAGTCCTAGTTCCTCTAGATCTACTTGGAAGCTTCATATATCGTCTCAAGAATTTGGGGAATGGAGAAAAAGTCAGACATGGTATATTCTGAGTTTTTATGGAGCCTCTAAAGGAAACCCTGGGGCAATAGGTGTAGGTGGGGTCATTTCTAACCCATGAGGTAATATCAGGCTTCTATTTTCTTAGAATATTGGTCTAGCCACAAGCAACCAGGCAGAGGTATATGCCCTTCTACAAGGATTGAAATTTGCCTATCAACAAGGCATAGATTCCATTACCCTCGAAAATTCGAAAGTTGTCATCAATCATGTGCGGTTGAAGACACTGCGCTTAGACATGAATTTGAGAGATATATTTCAATGAATCCAACCACATATGGAGGCTTTTCACTTCCTAGTTCTGATCCACATCCTTCGTCTTAAGAATGATTCTTAAATTGCTGATTCTCAAAACAACTTGGCCATCAAAGACACAATAGAGATGCTCATGATAAATGGGCATCCTTCCTTGCACCATATCCCATGAACAAAGTCAAGGTTCCCATCCTCATCCTAAGCGGGGGTTCCATCCTGGACCCTTGTGCGAAGTTCATCCTTGCCACATGTAAGAAACATTGTCCCAAAGCCTCCATTCCTTCTTCCCATTTCATGGCAGTGACGCATGGCTGTGGATTTAGGCCACGTTCGGGCTTCCGTCGCCCACATGCACACGATCCTTGTTTTGCTTCCCCCCCATCGCCCGGGCATGAGTCTCCCGTCCTTCATCCTTTATCGCACTTGTGCTCCCCTCCCCATTACACAGGCACAACCATCTCCCCTGGCTCGTTTCATCTCAATCATTATGGTTAGTGTACTCTCACCCTTGGTGATAGTGTCATCTTAGCTCCCTTTGACATTACCTTCGCATGGTTCAGAGAGTACCTTCTCTCCACGTCGGTCGATCGCTCTGTGTGAGCATACATTTCATCTAATGGATATGACGGGTGACACATCTCTTCATCCTTGGCCGATGTCCCATACTCGCTGGAATGATAATTTAAGACAAATGTAACCGGGAATTGCACAGAAGCATTTAGAGTATATGGAGATTTTTCCACTGGTTCAACATTTGTCTGTTATTTCTTTGGATTTGAAGTGTCCTCTTGACATAGCCGAGCTCCAAACCATGCCAAAGAGAACTGCTGGTAGCATGTGTTGGAGAAGGGAGTCACTAGCTGATGAGCAGGAATGCCTTGTCAACTCTTTTCAAGCTCTCCAGATTTAAGTTAACGGTCTTTTAGCTCAAGTACTCACTGCTCTCGATATTTTGGTGGAGCATAGGCAGGGCCAACTCCAGGACGAGTGTGAAGCCATTCGGTCCGAAGTGGATGAATTGCGCTCCAGGCCCAGTTCCTCGTCACTAGTTCGAATAGTCATTGCAAATTCTAAAGGTGCCTCGTCCACTCCAGAACATCCTGGACCTGAATTCACCTCTAGATCCTAAAGAAACTACTTTCGCCAGGAAAGATCCTCTTAATAATTTCTAGATGATGTGCTTTTCCATTTTTATACTAAGAGTGTTTATAGACTTTACTATAGGATATTTTTTGGAAGTCAGTTCATGCTTAAGCTAGTCTCTATTTTTCAAGATAGTCTAGAAAGTTCTCATCCTGTTTTTGTAGTTTTTGAAAATGATGAATTATTTTGTAGTTTTTGAAAATGATTAATTTTGGACATGTAAGCACTTTTTCTGAGAGTCCACTTGCAACATTTTTTAATAAAATATTTTCCTAGTTAAAAAAATAAAATAAAATAATATTCTTCTACATTTTAGTCTAAAAGAATATAAATACTGTTATCTCTTTCAAAACTCTAGAGATATGGTTAAAAATACATAAACTATGAGGTTGTTATGCCACTTATAGAATGAGTTAAAAGACTTCAAAGATGCTCCCCAAATCAAGCAAATTCTCTTCAAGTTCCAAGTAGTTTTCTTGAACAAGTGGAATGACTTCCTAAAAGGTGAAATAACCTTCTCAAAAGCCTCTTGCAAAGGTGTCCCATGAGTGGTAAAGAATTTGGTGATAATCTTCTCATGATAGATTTTAAAAGCACCATAATTGTGTTAATTTTTTCCCAAATTTGTGTTATGACCACATTTAAGAAATTTCGTGGCCATTCTGTGCTTAATGACATTGATTTGGCAGAATTCTGGGCATTTTGTCAAAAGATAATTGCTCTCAAAGTTATCCACCTTCAAAACAATTGATAAAATCCAAATGCAACATAAAAAGTGAGTCATGTCAAATGTAAATGTCATTAGGTAGAGAAACATCAAGTATATCTTCTAACTTCACAAGAACTCATAGAATTCATATAATTTGTAAAATTTAGGTAGATGGGGGAATCATTAACCCCTATCACATGGTTAACACCTAAGAAGAGATAAACCAATCAAGGAGCATGTGTAGTGATATGTGGTATGGTTTGATAGGTAACTTCATGAGTTGAATTTCATAGTCACAATGAGGTTGTTTAAGATATTCATCCACACAAGTGCCTTTGAGATACGAGGGAGCACTTATGCATTGAATTACCCTTTCTTTGGCACTGTTTCTTTCTACCCCTTATTTTCCAGTTTCTTTGTTTATTTAACCTATTTTTGGATTTTGAATTTCATTTTATTTCATTTAGTATTTTTTTAGATATGCATTTCATTGCATAGCACTTGAGGTAATGAACTTATATCGAGGGGGATTTTCTCATTCTTTATTACTTTTTTTTTTTTCATCTCAAGTTTATAGCTCATGGCACTATGAAGCAAAAACCTTTTTTGTGACATATGACAACCAACCCAAGAGTGGGACACTGGGAATTAGGAAGGATGGAGAGTGTTAAGTATGAATTGGGATATGGACACACTTTATCTCTCAAATCCCCCCAGTAGTATGACTCAATCCAAGAGTGACAACACTTATCTAGAGGATGATGATGGCTCGACAAGGTGGAACAAGGAAAATAATGCAAATTTAGAGCATCATAAATCCATTATCCGATTCAACCAATGATCACCACTTTCATGACAAGTACATAAGACATTAACACCCAATATGAAGCAATGAAATAATGTACCTCAATTGAATGTATTTAAAACTTCTTAGTTTGGGAAGGTCCAATCTTGTCAACTTAGTGAACATGGAGGCTAGGTGAGAAAATTGTGTGCGAGTTAGCAATAAAAATGTATGTGTTTAGTTAAAGAGAATGGATGTTGGTTCCTTTCTAATAAAATATTCATATTTCAAAATAACATTTGAGCATTATAAAGTACATGGGAAAATTGATTCATCCATAATGTGTGCACATTCTTTGCATCTAGAAATGCACAAGCATTCTTAGCAACTGAATAAATAAAATGACCCTATCAACCATTCACAAAATTAAATATATGCTTATTAAACCCTTAAAATGCACCATATTAAACCCTTAAGGAAACATTCACCATGTATTAACCCATTAAGTAACCATGAAACATGTATTAATGATAAAATCTATTTAACTAAAATAATTGATGACTTATGCATTAAAAAAATCTAAGCATTTCATCATTTAAGTCTAAAATCCATAATCAAATTCCTTGTGATAACTAGGAAATGTGACTCAATCTCTTACAAAATTTAAAACTTGTTCCATTATTATCATAACTAGGATGATCTCAAGACAATGTAATTCCATTTCATTCTTAGCACCCAATAGTTCCAAAGTATACCAATAATTGATCTCATTCTTCAATGAAGTTTGCAGATATGTCCCTTGTTGTGGTCTGATGAGTTGCTCTTGTGCCTGGATCCCTAGAAGCCTCATTTAGAGCTTAAGGCCTAGGTTTCCTACACTGTCCATGTTCAGGGCCTTGGGATCAAGACCTAATGCTCAAAACATCCAAATGGTAACCCAACTTTGTGGCAAAGGATCCCAACAAGAGGTCCTTTGTGGTGCTTCAAGGTGTCATTCTTATCGTCAAATTTCTAGAAGAATCATTTTAGGGCCTGTGTCTCAGGTTTCCTCCCTTGACCATGTCTTGAGCATAAAAAATCATACCTAGTGCTCAAAACATCTAAATGGTTATCATATCCATTCTCGAAGGATAATGATATTTTGAAGAGGTCTTGTATTGTGGTTCAAGGTGTAGTTATTGTCCTTAGTACCTAGAAGCCTCATTTAAGTCTTAAGAGTTGGGTTTCCTCCCCCAACCATGCCCAAGGTCTGGGAACAACTACCTAGTACTCAAACATCCAAGTGGTGCCCAAATTGCTAATTAAAAACCAAGGATATGCTCGAAAGGCCGTGTGTGGTGGTTCAAGGTATCAATAATCTATTTACCATAAAAAAGTGCCAAGGGAGAGCCCACGAGGGTTCATAGTTTAAATGATATTATATCAATTACTACCTCATAAAAAGTATTGATGATTTTTATTATAATAGTCACTTTTCATATTAATTAAATTGACTTTCCACATAATCTATTTCTTTGTTTTTATAAGATTCAAATTCTCTATCCATTAATGCGACTAAGGAGAAGTTCCGTACTTCCATATTAATTTATGGCAATAAGGAACTTTCGACCCTGCTATGTTTACCCAATGAAATATAAGTGATATGAATTAATAAATCTTAGTAATCCAATTTAATTATTCTACTATGCACTGATAATTCATTAATAATTACATTTCCAATAATATTCTATCTATTCACTGAAAAAATGAGAACTCATATATCAATAAAATAATTATACAATAAGTACCGTAATCGGTGTAAATTTTTTGTTGAAGGGAACTTAGATTCGGATGTTACACACGTTCTCTTTGTTTCCACTCGCTAATTCAAAGATTTCATTGGTACCTCCCAGGCAATGCTAGGGGTACTCTTCTTCCCCCTTAGCCCCCCGAGCTGCAAATGGGCCACATACAAAAAACAAAATGAAATAACTCCAAGCTTGCCTTGCAAGGAAGAGCTTCCACTCCTTCTTCAAGCTTGGTATCCCAATTCTCACAAGTAAAACACAGTCCACAATAATTTTGACAGCATAGCCTTACCAAAAATAATTCTCATTCATTTTTTTTCTTCACTATTTATTTTATAGAAAAATCTCCAATGACACATGTCCACATGCACAAATAATTAACTTTTTAGATTAAATTAATTATGATTATTCATCCACACACTTGTCACACTCTCCCTAAGTTGCACAAGTAATTACAAATTTTTATTTTATTTAAAAAGCCAATTTCCCTCACAATCCTCAATGTGTTCCTATTTTTGCTCTTAGTTGTCCTTTTGTTCCCCAAATTCTCATTTAATGAGTGTCTCCTAACTAGATCTTAGTTAGAGTTGGATTATAAGTCTTCTTCTAGTTAAACTAGTGATATCTTGACTCTAGGTACTATTCTATGTGTACACCTATTCTCTCATATTTTATTTCTTCCTATTTTAAAAATCCCTTTTATTATTTTCTTGCACACATGTGCATTTTATCCAACTTTTAAATTTTATTCCCCCTTTTTCCTAGAGTTTGATTGCATTCTCCAATCTTTTAACTTATGTCATAATTCAATTAGTCCCTTGATTAAATTTAGACTTAGACTTAGTCTTAGAATTAGGCTTTATAATTAATAAATTCACTGTTTAATTAATTATTTTAATCCAACCAGGTCTAATCATTTCAATGTTTTCAAGGCCACCTAGATTTATTGAATTAAGTTTTTTTTTTTTTGGTTGATTTTTAATTAATTAATTATTTATTTATTTACGTGACGTTCCCTTCAAGATGCACCTCCGTGCTCCAAGGGTGCCACTCGCCTTAGACTAGTTTTGAAATTTTATCGACCTTGTGAGAGACTAAGGGCTTCTAAGGAATATAGACTTTGTCTTATTGTGCATCCCTTAGAATCTTCGTGAGAGTGTGTCTTAGTCCTCCCAAACGACGTTGTGGACCTCTCTAACTAGGTAATCGTTAACCTATAGTTCCGACCATGGAGGGAGTGCTAGTAGACTGTAACAGGGACGCTGCCATACCTCTCCCTCAATGTCTGGTTTCTGTGCATAACCCCTTTACTCCTTATGTGAGTCAGATTAGCAAACATTGTCGACCTGCATCCATTGATAAAAACATATACATAAATCATACTGTAATCAATCATATGTCCATATACATAAATCATACATAAATCATACTGTATGATTACAGTATGATCCATATACATAAATCATACTGTAATCAATCATATGTCACATGTGTATAAAATGAAATACTCAAACAAAATACAATCCACTCCCTGACTCAATCCGGAGTCCAAGGAAGTCCATTGATGCCATCAACATCCATAATCTGTCATGTGTCCTACACACTCAGGAAAACTCGTCAATAACATCTGGCAATACATATATATCAAATAACAATAAGTCACAACACATCATCATCATCATCATGTATAGTCCATAATCGAAACGAAATCACAATGTACCATAACCAGGTCACTTGCATGCAAGTGTCCTCAAAGAATAAGTCAATAAAAGTGTGTTCAATAGAGCGGGATATTACATAGTTTCATCCACACATTTGGTAATTCGATTTTGAATTTGATAGGATCGCAAAATATTTAAATTATAAATCATTTTCTTTTAAAAATTGTTGGTCGCTGGAAAATTTATATGGTGACTTTGTACCTAGAAATTTGGGGTCGTTGCATATTTAATTATATCTCTGTGTTCATTTATATATATGAGTGTTGCAACTATAATTTCCACTATGACGTTAAAATCTCCTTAAGAATTGTTGTTTATTTAATTAATATTTAGAGTCTCTCCAACAAATATACCATCCAAAGTTTTGATATTCTAGTCATTGTATTACATTGCAAACCTTTCAACTTGAAGTCGTTAAGATCGCCTTTTATTAAGTTGCTTTCTATATTTTTTAATGAGGTAATGTTGTGATATTATTTCCTAAACTCGACTTTGTTTAGCGTTATTCTCCTCCTACACCGGTGGAAAACTGCGCAGTAAGTAAATGAAAGGGGAACGGGGTACCAAATCCTTGTTCACCCCAGTTTGGATAGTCTATCTAATAAAATTGTTTTTTCAGTATAGACCCCAGCCGGTTATTGTAACGAATCCAATTCCCTTCGTTAATTTTGGCGAGGGAGCGATATTGCTTGGATATAGTTTTACTTCAACCCAATTTCACTTTGATTATGTTGGACTTAATTATTACAATTGTATCTCTCAAGATCACTAGTAGATCCTTGCTAGATTGTGCCGATTCATCCGAGCATACGATTATGTGGGTGGTCATATCAGTCATTAATTTGCCAAGCTTGCCTTATCATTAAGTAATCTTGAATTAACTAATTCTCATCCTTAGTAATTCAGATCGCCCTTCGATTCCGTTAAGAAAACATTGTTTTGTTAAGGAAAAATAATTGTTATTCTAAAATGCATGATCTTAGACTAAAAGTTAAATTTTGAAAATTATATATAAAAATAAACATTAGTTAACATCTCCTTTATCACAATTTTTTACCGAACCCACCAGAGGAAATCAACACCGTGTAGCTGTCGATATCGTGATGCTATACAAAGGTTGTTATACCTATATTGTTTGTACTTAATAAACCCCATTGTGAATACTTTAAAACATTATGTTTAACGACGATTAATACTTACAACTAGAGAAGGTAGACTCCTTTCTTGTTTCAAAAGAATCCTTATATTAGAATGCTTTTTAAATAAAATTTGAGCAAGTAATTAAGAAAATGTGGTATAATGTACTTTCCTAATTAGAATGTAAGTTAGGATTGTTTATGGAATCATTATAGGTTGCCATGTAATTATTGTGTTACACTTATCTAGATAATGGATAATTAAGGTTTACTCGTATCTTTTAAGGGAAGGAACTTGTTATGGTTGAATATAAATCATATGTGGTAATTTTAATGAGAATGTGAATTTTTAATTGTTTAATATTGAATATAAGTCATAGGTGGTATTTTTTTTTGTTGTAAATAAAAATATATATTACCTTTTCATAGCAAAAAAGTTATGTGTCCAAATATACATGATAACAAGCTAGTTGTTCTGCCACCGCAGTGGAAACCAAAACACATGGGCATGACAACTGTTCACAGTTCCAAATCTTAAAGAAAAAAAGACAACTGTCGACATACAAACAAGGGGATTTACCACTTTTTCTGCCACTCTCGTGGAAACCAGAACAGGCGGTGGACCGAGTGCCCCGAACGCCTATCAGACTTGAGCCTATCGGACCTGAACGAGAGACTAGCGTAGGCAAAATTTGCAAAATTTAGCCATTAAACCAAAGAAAAAAACCCTGTGAGAATGCTATGCATGTGGCGAGCCCGAGAATCCATATTGACGAAGTCTGAAGGTGAAGGGATGACATCATGCTGGGCAACGACTCCTCTCAGTCTCGGTTGACAGGGAATCATACAGGGCATCCAGACGTTTGCTGAAGAAACTCTAATGGTGTTGCTGCTCGACCAACTCCCTTCTCATCTCAAAGATTAAAACTAGGTGGTCTGCTGTGAGCCTGTAGGATTCTGGAGCCGGGTGACTATGGTCCTCTTCAGCCTGGTTTTCCTCCAAAGTGGTAGCAACAGAGTCAAAGGCAGTAGCAGAGTCCGTGAAAGGGTCTTCTTCCATGGAGGCAGCAGAATTGTGCCCCAAGTGGTCCTCCAGAGGTAAGGATTCTTCTTCCACTATGAATCTCGTTGCAACTGACTCCTGAAATGGACTGGTGGTATAGGTGGCGGGATGGTTCCCCAAGGTGGTTGAATGAAAGAAAGAAAAGAATTATGCCCAATTGGGAGGAAATTCTTCTTCCATCAAGCATCCACCTTGGAGACTCTCAGTGCTGGGAGGACGTGTCTCCTGATGAGTCTGCGTGAACCAATTTTTGCTAGAGAAACCTAAATGGTTATCGTCTGGAACTGGAACCCAAGAGGCAAGCCTTGGGCCATGGTGAGGCCAAGGCTTTGAAGGAGCCCACACATACCAGATCTTCCTTGAAGAGCCTAGATGGTCTCCGCCTAGTGTGAGAGCTCGAAAGGTAGGCCCTGGGCAGTTGTGTCGTCCAAACCTACTATAGTGGGCCAAACCTCATTGAGGCTTGCCTCGTTCTCATGGAATGGTTGCGCATGGCACCAGGAAAGCAAAAAAACTGGATGAGCAGGATGAATCTCGGAGAAGAATTAACAAAATGATGCTAGGATTTGGGCCCAAGTGCCCCTTATAACACTTCCCACAGAGTGAAAATACCAGGAGGGCAGAGGCATTGATGGATTTGGTAGCCATTAGTGCAGGTGTAATGAAAATCTCCAAAATTGTACTGAAGCCGAGGAGCCGATCTTGGGCTTCCATTAAGGCCTGACGCACTAAGGCTTAGATCTTATGCATGAGAACCATTGCTATTGGACAGAGAGGGATGGTGGTGGCGAGGGGATTTTGTTACCCTCATAATCGCTCTATCCATTGACGCGTGTGGCCCATGTGTCACCCCATCTAGGGAGAGGAAGTCCTGTAGAGACAGTTCTTGGCACTGCTGTGGGAGTTGTGAGTCTTGATGATCCGGGGTATTAAGGATGAGGATCTCTGCATGGGTATTGAAACCTTCATTGGGTAGTCTAGTTTCTACTTTGTTGGCCTCCCTTTTGATGTGTGAGGGGATGATAGTGAAGGGAGGAAGTAGTGACGCTTGTAGAAGGGAGAGAGGACCTGTAAGGTGCCAGCTGGGAGTGATTTTTTCCGGATCCAAACCTTGGATAACTTTGGTAGACAGAGAGATGATAAGCCTCGACAAAAGTTGCCAGATTCTATTTAGAATCAGGCTTTGATAATCCCTAAAGCCCCAATTTTTTAAAGTACTTGGAATGTTGGTTCTGTCACGCTTTGTTTTCCTCATGATGATGGTGGCTTGGTCCCATATATGATTGCTGACTTGACATTGATTGAATAAGTGTTCCATGGTTTCTTCCTATTGATTACAGAGATGGCATATGGAGGGCCCTATAAAGCCTCTCTTCCTTAGGCTATCCCAGGTGAGGATCCTATTCTGTACCAGGAGCCAGAGAAAGGTAGAAACCTTTGGCCAAAGTTTGGTCTTCCAGATTATGTGCCAAATGCGATATGTTTCCTGTGCTTAAAAGTTCTCTTGAAGCTGATAGGCCTCCTTGATCATGAAAGTTACCATTGTTGAGTATCCCCAACGGATGATATCCTTGTCCCCGCTAATGCAAATTTTCCTATTACCCATTGTTCCTTTCTAAGGATGCATCTCGACATTGTATGGTAGATGAATATTTTGAGGTAACATTTTCCAACTATGCCAGGGGGTGTTAAGCCATAGGTCAACAACTTTGAGATCTGTTAAGTCTGGAAGGTAGGTCTGGTAGGGGGAGAGGTTTTCTAGTGATTGTAGGGGCGAGAGTTATTGCCAGGCATATGTCTAGAACTGCGCACTTCATCCATTTCTTACTTCCCAAAAAGCATGCTTTTGAATGAGTGTGCGATTGCGCCAAGAAGCATTCCAAATGTTGGAGCCTTGGATCTGATAATCAAACCTTATGAGTTCTTCTTTTTGCAGGTCCAGAGTATATTTTTGTTGCCAGAGTCACGCCCAAAGTTCATAAGGATATTTGAGCCATCACCACTAGATTTTCATTTCCATTGCACTATTAAGTTTCCCAGGGTCGTAGAGCCCTAAGCCCCCTAGGGATGTGGGTTTGCAAAGCTTATCCCAGCTGAATAGGGCCCATGTTTTTCCCTTTTGTGGCCATTCCATAGGAAGTTCCTCTGAATATTACTTATGCATTTTATGATTGTTTGTGGGGCCGCTAGGGATGAGAACATGTAGGTTGGGATGGATTGAAGAACCAACTTTAGGAGGACAAGCCTCGCAGGGAGGTTAAGGGTTCTAAAGGTCCAAGAGCTGAGGCGATTGTATATTGAGAGTAGAAGGGAGTTCCAGGAGGTGTTGTGAGCTGCTGAGTCTGTGAGGGTTAGGCCAAGGTATTTGTATGGAAGGGAACACCCGAGGATGTCAAGGAGATGGGCAGGGATGATTTTAGGGGCTAAATTTCGCTCATGGGCTAATTTTCCATGGTTTTTCCAAAAATGAGATTCGCTATTTTAAAAATGATTTGCCCAAATTCTATAGGATTTGACCAAATTCTCTGATGTGCCATTGGATTGCTGCTGGTGTGTTTAAGAAGAAGAGATGTGACTTCTCCAGATTGAAGGTGGTCCCAGAGGCTTCGTTGAAATCTAAGAATATAGTGTGAAGTTTGGCTACTTCCTTGGTAGTGGGGGTGTTCAGGAGCAAGGTATCGTCAATAAATTGGCCATGGGAAACTGCTAGTTGGATCCCATGAATAGAGAGGCCTTGTAGGGTTCCATTGGAAATTGAGGTAGAAAGATACCTCCCAAACCCTTCTGCAATGATCACAAAGAGGAAAGGTGAGAGTGGATCTCCTTGGCATATGCCCCATGAAGGGGAGAAGGGCTTAAAGGGAACCCCATTAATCAAGATGGAGAAAAAAGAAGAAGAGGTGAGTTCCATTATCCATTCTATCTAGTCTAAGGTGAACCCAAAGGCTGAGAGAACCAAGTACATGTAATTCTAGCTTAGTTTGTCAAAGGATTTGGAAAGATCAAGGTTTATGAGCATACCTAGTGTGTGGATAGTATTGAGAGAGTGGATGATTTCATGCACCAGGATTACACTGTCCATGATGTGTCTTCCCTCCACATAACCTGGTTGTTCCTTAGAGATGATGCAAGGGAGTATAGTTTTGAGCCTAAGTGATATGCATTTTGTTATGATCTTGAATATGAAATTATAGAGCGCGATCGATCGAAACTGCTTTGGATTGGTAGCACAATTTTATTTAGGGATCAGAGTGAGAAAAGTGGCATTAAGATATGAGAGTACCTAATTTGAGGTTATGGATTCCTCCACCATTGAATAAACCTCTTCGTAGACCATCGACCAACAATAATGGAATAAATCCGTGGTGAAGCCATCCGACCATGGGGATTTTCCCGATGGAATTTCCTTAATAGCCTGGTCCACTTCATATTGCGTGATAGGTATCATGAGGGAGACATTCCACTCTACGATGATGAGGGTGGGTATATTATGAGTGATCCTTATGATGGAGGGCATCCTATCCATAGGGGGTTATGAGAGAAGTTCGTTGTAGTATCTTATCAGTTCCTCTTCTATGTTGGCATGGTCCATGCGACTGTTACCCTGTGAGTCCTGAAGATTTTTTATGCGATTGATGTGCCTTCTGTGGATCATGGAGTTGTGGAATAACTTTGTGTTTTTTTCCCCTTCCTTAAGCCATTGAACACAAGATTTTTGCCTCCAAAGGATCTCCTCCTGTTTGTGCCTTTCATCAAGATACGTTTTCAGGGTGGTTTCCTCCTGTAGCAAGGCTTCCGAGTATCCCGAGACCATGGAATCTCGTTGTACCTCCTCCATACGTTGTTCTAGGGATTTTTTTGTAAGAAATATGTTCCCAAAAACGTTTTTGTTCCAGTCCCATAGTTGTTGTTTGTAATTCTTCAGGTGTTGTTGGAATTTGTACATCCGCGTTTCATGCTCTATTTTTGCATTGGCCCACCAGGGTCGGGAGAGTTCTGGGAATTTTGGGTGGGTTATCCATAATTATGAAAGAAAAAGGGTTTGAATTTTGGAGTTGCCATGGTGTCTACCCAGAGCTGGACTGACGAATAGTGTGAGATGGCCTTGGGTAGTATATTTGCCTCAATAATTGGTCCTTCAAGCATTATGTTCTCTGAAATTAGAAAGCGATCTAGGCAAATTGAAATGTGTTGAGTCCATGTGCGCTTGTTAGTCCAAGTGTAGGGACCATTTCTAGTCTCTACATTTATTAGGTTAAGGTTGTCTATAAGGTTCCTAAACTTATAGCTGTCCTGTTCCAAGCGTTTTGTGCCCCTACTTTTTTCCTCTAAGGTGAGGATGATGTTGAAGTCTCCCCCCAATATCCACCTATCTTGTCCCCGAAGAGTGTTGATGAAGGCCAAACTATTGACAAAGTGATATTTTTCCTGGTTGAGCTAAGGACTGTAAGCATTTGTTAAGACACCTGCTTTACTTGATCCTATGATTCTATACTTAGCTGTAAGAGTTCCCACTATTGAGAAGGCAGGTTCTAGGATAATGGTGGATGGATTCCATAGATTCCATGGATGGATAATGGTGGATGGATTCCATAGATTCCATGGATGGATAATGGTGGATGGATTCAGTATAGGTGAAGTTGCAATTCCTCCAACAACTTCTGAAGGTTTCCTCTGCGGTACTACTTGCACTTTTTGTTTCATGAAGTAATAAGATATTCTGGTTTTCCGATTTAATACAGTTTCGAAGAATCCTTTAATTTGATCTTCCATTGAGACCTCTAATGTTCCAAGTGATGATATTCATCATAGTTAACTACAAGGGGTGGGGGGGATATGGAAAAAACCTTCTGAGAGGAATTGTATTTTCCCTGAGTTGATCATGAAATTGCCCACCTCTTTGATGAGTTGTTGTGCAATATTCTGACCCCTTCTCTTGCTTTATTTTGGGTTGTGCTTGGGATCTGAGTTGGGCTCTAGTTGTACAACAAGTTGTGAGGTGGCTCCTGCCATGCAGTTGATGAAGACTTTATGGAATTTTCTATGTTGTTCTTCCGAAATGGATTGTAGTTATTTGCGGTTCAAGGCATCCTCCATCTCATCTAGGTCAATGTCTGTGAGTTCCTTTTCATCTGTCTGCATTATGATGTCACCATCATCCTAATCTGCTATTGCTGTTGTTTTAGCATAAGTTTGGGGATTCTGTCTTGGGATCTTCTCTAAAACTGGCTCAAGGGTTTTCTTGTCCTTTCTAGTTCCCTTACCCGATGCCTTCGTTCTGTGGGGGTTTTCACCTCCTATGAATCTGATAACTTGCTAAGGGCATCAAAGGAGTTTTTGGTTGGGATTTTCTTGTTTCCCATCTGCGTTGATTTTTGTTGCGTGATTTTTGTGCCCTTGAGCCTGGGTGAATCCATCTTGCTGCATTCCCTCTGCTGCTGGCCGTGTTGGTGAATTGAGAGGGAAGTCTCTGAAGAGATGCCCATGTTCATGGCATTTACGACATATGAAGGGGATGTGCTCATAGTGTATGGTCGATGTCCATTCTTTGTCCTAATATTCTATGGTAACCAATCCTGGGAGGGATTTTGAGATATGCATGTAGACACAGATTTGAGTATAGGAAGTGTATTTTATTTTCTTCGTGGCCTCTGAATATTTGACATATATTCTCAGCGTGTTGCCAATTCATGTTAGGATTTACTCTAGATAAAACTCATGGGGGAGGGAATATAGGTAGATCTAGACAAGGGCGTAGGAAAAATATTCCTTCTCTGAGTTGAATCGATCTGTCCAGAAACATAGATAAAGCCCCGTCGAGTTGTAGAAGTATGGACCATTCTTAAAAAACATGTCCTTGTCCTCCAAGATGTAGAATATGATTGTGAAGAAGCCTTTGGAGCTTAGTTGCAGTTCATAGTCCCCTTCCTTTTCCACTAGTGTTTGATCCACTTCATGAGATCCCTCTTGGAAGGCCAGATCCCTAAAATTTTTCCAATCAAAACATGGTCTTTCATGATCTGTGTGTGTTCTCCTAACCTTGTAGATTTTATTACATATTTCGATGCTGTTGGTGCTTTTGGCATGCATTTACCTGGTACCCAGTTCTGAGATGCCTTTGGATGTGACTACTTGGCTTTCATATCCATGCTTTTCCCATTGATTTTTTCTTCTTGCATCAAGTTCTCTCTAAGGTGTGGCAATGGTTCAAAGGAGGGACGCCTGGCTCTGACGCCATCCATCTCGTTTTCCACCATGTTTTGGTATGAGGGTTTTTTCACCCTTCCGTCTGATGTCATATTGAACATACAATATCGACCAAGAATGTGGGTACACTGCAATGGCATTTGGTGTGGAGGGGGGGCTACGCCGTCCTAAGAAGCGCATACAGTGTGCAGAAACCCTACGCTGTGCAAACCCTAGCGGATCAATCATCCATTGTCGACTCAATTTTACCTGTCCATCTTCTCCATATATTTGTGACAACCAAAACTTACCATTTTTCTCGTCTCTATCATATGTGGTATTCTTAATGAGGAGGTGAATTTGCATTTGTTTAATGTTGAATATAAACCATGTGTGGTATTCTTAATGAGAAGGTAAATTTTTATAGATAGTGAACAATAATTATTTTGTATTTTATAGAGAATGTACATTTTTCTAGAAAATGAATAATTACTCGTTTGCTTCTATTCTTAAGGGAAGAAAATTCGTTAAAAGTTTAATAAAGATATTGTGGTATTCTTAAAGAGAAGACACATTATCTAGTTGTTAAATAAATAATGTTGTTTGTAATTCTTAAGGGAAGGAAAAGTTTTGTCTAGAATAATGAGTCATTGAATGAGTTAAATTGTGTTATGATTAAGTACCTTACCATTATATTAGTCTTGAGTCTATATTAGAGTTGGTTACGGGAATATATAATTCCATGTTCCTTAGAATAGTCTCCAGTAATGAGACCTTAAATTGTCAAAATCAATTGGATGAATCCCGTACTTGAGCGTGGATTATGTGTCTTGGAGGTCCTAACCTTGCAGGGTAGGTTGGGCATATGGACATCTTTTTATCTTGAGGTGATATGACTAATCTACTAGTATGATGATTTTGTAAATAATTCTTTTTGTGTAATGATGTGGATAATAATAGAATGTATAAATATCGATGTATGTTATTGTTGTGTAACACTTGTTCTAATGATGTTTCTATTTTATTTTTTATTTTTTTAAACTCTAGTGTACTCACTACCTTGATGTCGTAATAGAGGGGTCGTTACATAAAAACCTTTGTATAGCTTCAAATCTATTGGATTTTTTTTGGAGTCCATCATACTTATGATGGTGTTGGGAAATGCAAAGGAGACTTTTGTGTTTCTCTTGTTCAAGATCCTTCCTAGTTTATATGTCTTCCCTTTGATATAAGGTAGGAAAATCTTTTTTATTTTCTTCCTCATCTTGTCATCTTGAGTAGTTATCGTGTTTATCCCTTGCTACAACCTTGTTTAATTATATTTCATCATATCCATTTATTTTGAACACCTTGATAGCTGGTCATTTTATTTCTTTAGATGTTTTTTATCCTAAATCCTAATAGCTCTAGTCACAAATGTATTAACTATGCCACTACTACATTTATGCTACATAAAAATGTTTATTATTGTTGGCAATTTGGTTGTCATTGATTTCAAGCTTCGTAAATAGGTGAAATATAATTGATTAATTGGTTTGAGAAGCATTGTCAATATTGGACATATTGTTATGAAGGTGACTTGAAAGTCAAACATTGTCAATATTGGACATAATTTTATGAAGGTTGGACATAATGTTATGAAGGTGACTTGAATGTCAAGCATTGTCAATATTGGACATAATGTTATGAAGGTGACTTGAATGTCAAGCATTGTCAATATTGGACATAATATTATGAAGGTGACTTGAATATCAGTAGAAAGATAATATTGATCAATATATTGTATGATCCTGATACACTCATCCTATATTGTATAAGGTTGATATTGTGTCATTAATATCCATGCACAAAAGAAGAAACTGTCCAGATAAAAAGGGAAAATGGATAATCCAATATGGATCCATACAAATCACAAATAAATAAGTGAATAAGACATGGTTTATTAAAAATGATTCAGAAAATCTCAATTGAAGAAGAGTTCAGAGATGAGACAAAATGTCAATGGTGGATGTTTGGTGAGGAAGCATTGACACCATCCAGTCACAAGTTGAGTAGATTCAAATAACAAGAAGGTTGACTATATGGAAGTTGATCGACTGTAAGACGAGTTAAAGACAATTTGACTCACTGCAAACCTACAGATTGAAGAAAGTTGGAGAAGACAAGTTGATCGATTTCAGGATGAGTCGAAGACAATTCAACCAACTGAAGGTCAAAGTCGAAGGAAAATTGAGTCAAGAAATACAAGTCGGGAAAAGAAAGTTGAGACGACCAAATTTGAATTTCTCAAGTCGATTTTCTTCCAAGTCGAGTCGGTCAAAGAAAGAAGTAACCTAAGGCTTGAAGTTGAAGAAAACTTAATTACAAGTCAGGTTGAGGCTGAAAAAAGATGCGTCGACTAGAATTGAAATACTCAAGTCGAAATTTCTCCTAGTTGAGTCGACAAAAAAGATGTTTGTCAATTGAATGAGAAAGCAAATACGAAAAAGGGTGAGACCAAGTCAAATATTTAGTGACTAACAATTGAGAAGAAACCGATTTTAATATAACCATCAAGTAAAATGTTTACAAGTTGAGTTCAAATAATCACCAACAAAGGAGATATGTGGAGTTCTATTTATACATTCACAGAAAGATAATATGTATTGAAGTCGATCTGGAATCCAATGTCGAAAGGAAAATATGGGTAATTTTCCTTCAAATAACCACTTGTACCATCCACCTAGAACACTTTCTAGGGAAATTTATCACATGTTGGTTAATTGGGCATGTTCTGCAAAAAACCCATGTTATAGAATGTTAAAATTTATTTCCATTAATCCAGAATATCCATACAAAAATCACTGTCTAAATTGGTGTATGAAAATCAATTAATAAAAGTTACTAGGAGTACTGGACCGAAGAAAGTGTGCTGGACATGTGGAGAGACACATTACCAGCATGACTACCGAGTTGAGAGGACCAGAGCATCTGGATCAGCCAGACCCACTATCATGGGAGATTTGGGCAAGGCCCATCAGATTCATGCAGTGGTGAATAACCGCTAGACAGAGCACTAGTCGACTATGCTCGAGACGCTAGGTACCGTCGCTGACCAGACCCTTAGTATTTTGATAGATCTAGGTGCTACAAAGAGTTTTATTTCTGGTGCAACGCTAAAAATAATTAAGGTAAAGGCTGTCGAACATGATGATTTTATCTTTGTTGAAATGGCTTCAGGAGACAAATAGAAGGTTGGAGGGAAGGTTATGGGTTGTATCCTCAACCTAAGAGTGTTTGTCACAAGGGCCAACCTGTACGTCACGATCTTAGGGTCTTATGATGTCGTGATCGGTATGGACTGGTTGGAATCGCATGAGGCGATACTCAACTGTAAGACAAAATGATTGAGCTTCATCAATGATGAGGGATAGAGACGCGTGATTGTAGGTAGGAACCAAGGAGTTTCCCTAAGGTTCATCTCTTCCCTACAACCACAGAAGAGCATGCACAAGGGATGAAAGATTTATGTGATTCTTGCATTAAATGAAAAGGGCGTGGCAAAAGGACAAGAAAACCTTATGGTAGTACGAGATTTTGTAGATGTCTTTCCACAGGAGTTTTTGGGTTTTCCACCTGAGAGGGAATTTGAATTTACCATCGACCTAAAACCGGGAACTAAAACGATAGTGAGAATGCCTTATCGGATGTTGACCCCTGAGTTACATGAGTTGAAAATGCAATTGAAGGAGTTGTTGGACTTGGGACTTATACATCCCGGTGTGTCACTGTGGGGTGCACCTTCTATTTTCATATGGAAAAAGGATGGGTCATGGAGACTTTGCATTGAATATATTCAATTGAACAAGGGAACGATCAAGAACTAGTATCCTTTACCAAGGATTGAATATCTGTTTGATCAGATGAAAGGCACAACAATGTTTTCAAATATTGACTTGAGATCAGGGTATCACAAATTACGGATCAAGGAGGATGAGATCCCTAATACCACCTTTAAGATGAGGTTTGAACATTACGATTTTACTGTTTTACCGTTTGGACTGACAAACTCCCCTAGGGTATTTATAAGCTTGATGAATGAGGTGTTCCACGAATACTTGGACAAGTTAGTCCAAGTATTCATTGACGATATTTTGATATATTCTCAGATGATGGAGGAGCATGACGAGCACTTGCACTTGGTACTACATTGTCTACGAGAGAAAAAATTGTTTGGGAATTTGTCGAAATGCTTGTTTTATCAATCGAACATTGATTACTTAGGGCATGTCATCTCCAACAAAGGTATCGCTGTGGATCCACAAAGGTCGAGGCTATTATGGAATAAATTGCGCCGATGAATGTCTCAGAAGTGAGTATCTTCACGGGTTTAGCGGGATACTATCGATGGTTTGTCGAGGGTTGTTCGAAGATAGAAAATCTGATTACGGAATTGCAGAAGAAAAAAAAGAAGTTTTTTTGGACCGAGAAATGCATGGAAGCATTTTGGAGGCTCAATGAGCTATTGAATATAGCACCGATACTAAAGGTCCCTAACGTGGATGAGGAATTATTGGTATTCACTGACGCATGCAAGGAAGGGTTGGGTAGAGTCTTGATGCAAGATGGTCGACTTATTTCTTACATCTCAAGAAAGTTGAGAAGGCAGGAGGAGAACTATGCGACACACAATTTGGAGTTGTTATCCATTATTTATTCCTTGAGAGTATGGAGACACTACCTCATTGGATGGAAATTTGAACTAAAAATGGACCACTGTGGTTTACAACACATCTTTACGCAAAGCGACTTGAATGCGCGACAAAGGCGTTGGTCAGAATTGCTTAGTGAGTATGATTTCAATATTACTTGCATACAAGGAACAATGAACAAAGTGGCTGATGCATTGAGTTGGAGTCCGCGCATATTTTTGGTGATTCCCCTTCAAATGAACCTACGTGAAAATATTCTAACTTTACAATGCGACGATGACTAGTACAAAGAGGTCCAGGATTTTATCAGACAAAACACAATGATGGTACCAAAATTTGAGGGATTTACAGTGGACAATGATAGATTAATGAGATTTAAGAATCAAATTTAAGTACCGACCAATGACGAGTTGAGGAATTTGATCCTAAATGAGGCACATAAAGCCATGTACATGGCTAATCTTGGAGTCACGAAGATGAGGGAAGACCTTAAATCCTTATTCCTCTGGAAAGGAATGAAGGCATACATAGTCAACTACGTGGAAATATGTCTAGAATGTCAGCAGGTGAAGGCTAAACATAGACATATGGAAGGATTAATACAGCCACACGATATTCCAGAATTGAAATGGGAGGTCATTTCAATGGATTTCATTATTGGATTACCACTAACGGTGAGGAGACACGACTCAATTTTTGTAGTAGTCGACACTTTGACTAAGAGTGCACATTTTATCCCTATGCGTATGACGTATCAGACACCTAACATAGCTAGAGTTTTCATTAGTGATATATTGAGGTTGCATGGCATTCCTAAGTAGATTATATCCGATCGAGGATCGATGTTTACAGAATTATTTTGGACTAGTTTCCAAGAGGCCTTGGGAACCCAACTTAACTTTAGTACGCATATCACCTAGAGATAGACGATCAGACCGAGAGAATGAACCAATTATTGGAGGATATGTTTCATATGCACGTGATGGACCAATAGAAGCATTGAGAAGAATTCTTTCCACTGGTAGAATTTGCATATAACAACAGTTATCAAAGCACCATTAAGATGGTGCCTTTCAAGTTTCTTTACGGGTGACCATGTCAGATGCCTTTGAGTTGGGATCGGATTGAGGATAGGGTCTTGGTGGGACTAGAAGTGATCCAAGAGATGGAAGATCAAATGAAACCAATAAGACAAAGGATCAAGGAAGTGCAAGATCGACAGGAGATTTATGTCGATGCGCATCGTGTTGACCGTAGTTATGAAGTTGGTGATCGAGTCTTCTTGCGGGTGAAACCACATAAGAGTTCGATCAAGTTTGGAAAGGGTGATAAACTCTCTCCTAGGTTCGTGGGACCCTTCGAGATTATGGAAAAGAAGGGGCTCGTGGCCTATCAACTAGCCTTGCCTGATTCTTTGAGGAGTATGCATGATGTTTTTCACGTATATGTTTTGAGACATTATGTTAGTGATCCTACCCATGTTATTGACATGATTTCCTTGTAGGTATCGGATAAGGGTACGATCATGGTGGAGCCAATATGCATTTTGGACCATCACATTTGACAACAATGACGTCAAACAATAGATCAGGTCAAGGTCCAATGGGACAACTATAGTTCGCACTCGACGACCTGGGAGGACGCATATGATATGCGTTAGAAGTTTCCATTTTTGTTTGATAGCTCGACATATGATAATGTGATACACTTTATTTCAGCACTTACATACTGTGAAACTTAGGGATGACGTTTAAAACAAGAGGGGGTGTATGTAACATCCCGCTCTTGTGCGCACTGAGGAAACTTATTTTTTGAGGAAACTTGCATGCAAGTGATCTGGTTCATTATACAATTAGTTGTTTTGATTATGATTATGAGATGTTAAGGATATGATGATATGTTGTTTTTGTTGTATTTACATCGATAGGTGATATTGGCTGGGTTATCTTGAGTGTACAAGAATCTATACATTAGAGGATGCCAATGGCATCGATGGATCTCCTCTAACTCTGGATCAAGTTAGGGAGTGGACTATTATGGTTTGAATGTTTTTGATATTACAGATGTGACATATGACTATATATTATGATGTTGATTGTTATAGCTGGCATGTTTCGTTGATGATGCAGGTTGACGATATCTTTCCAACCAAAATCACATTTGGAGTAAAGGGGTCACGCACAAAAACAAGAGACAATGAGGGAGAGGTGTGGAAAAATCCCTGCCACAGCCTACTAGCACTCCTGCCGTGGCTCGAACTATAGGTTAACTATTACCTAGTTCGAGAAGACCCACTATGCCGTGAGGGCAGACTGTGATAGTTGCTCACGATGATTCTAAGGGGCACATAATAAGTCAGGATCCTTATTCCTTAGAGGCCCATAGTCTCCCACAGGGTCACCTGACAGAGTATTGACTCTAGGGATTTGATGTCTACCAAATTCAGTGAATAGGCGAGTGGCACCCTTGGAGCACGTAGTGCATCTTGAAGGGCATGTCGCGCAAATAAAAACCAGAATGAAGGTGAGTGGCACCCTTGGAGAACGTAGTGCGTCTTGAAGGGCATGTCACAATTTTAACTATGGTAAGTTAATAAACCTAGTACCTAGAAAACTATGCCTCCTTAGGACCTAGTCGGCCTTAAAATGAATGATGTGATGAGTAAAGTTTAATAAAAAAATTTCCCTTAATAATTGTCGCTAGCCTAGTGAATTTTAAAAAGCAACTAGGTCTAAGTAGAACCTATGAACCAAAAAAAAACTAATTAGATATGTAACAAGAAAGGGGTAAAGAAAATTCAAACATTAATAATTAAAGTAAAATTCTAATGGAGGATTAATTTATTAAAAGGGTAAATTGTTGTCTTTGTCTAAACTTGCTAATTCTAAACTTAGTTAAAAAGGGGAACTTAAAGAAAAAGGGGAATGTCTAACTTAGTAAGGAATATAGCCTTTGGAACTTTCTATTTGTGAACTCAACTAGCCTTTAAGTAAGGCGTAAGTCATTTAAGAATTTGTAAGGGAATAAAGGGACATCGAGGAGCGTTTTTAGGAACGCTTTTAAGTGGGTGAGGGAAATAGGAAAATTTAATTAATTAATAAATTGATTTTCTGGTGCAACTAAGGGATCGAGTGATATGTGTATGGGGGAGGTTTATCCTAATTAAATTTAATAAAAATAATCTAATGGTGGTTTTGGAAAGTAATCACTAAGAAAAATATATAAAAAGGATGGCAGAGGAGGAGTATGGATCACGTCTGGTTTGTGTAAGGTTACGCTACCATAATTTTATCTTGACTGAACTTCTCTTGTGGGAGTTGGGATACCCATCTCGGTAACAAGTGGTAGCTCGACCTTGCAAGGAGATTTGGGAGCTAGAATTCTCTGGTATTGTGTGTGTGGCTCCTTTGTGGCTCGAGGGGCTCAGGGGGAAGAAGAGTACCCCTAGTGTTGGCTGGGAGGTATCGATGAGGTCTCAATGGTTGGCAAGAAGGAGTTGGATGGAGTGTAGGTGCGGGACAATGACTACGGGTTCTTCGCCTTTGGATTCGATACACACATGTAAATTTGCATTGTATTTCAGTCAAATTTTCTGTATATGAATATTATTAATGTTGAGTATTGTAGTGCATTTCGTTTAGAAGTTGTTGCACTTGTACCGTGTCTCCGATTTCATTGGAGCTTCAGGGTGATGAATTCTAGATTATGGTTTAAGGGAAGCAAAGATATGTGTGGTAATGAAATTGGTTATTATCTTATGAAAAGTGAAGCATATTGGCTTATTATGAACACATGAATAACTTAGATGCTATTTTGTGTGTATGTAGTCTGAGGATTATCCTATTGTTTGATTTGAATATGAGCTGCATCTCTTAAGTTAGGCAATTTTAGAAATAATTGAACTGTCTTCATTCATATATATAAATTGTAGTTGTGCGTAATTTGTAATACGCCCACTGTTAAGTTACCTGCCCCACTATTTCCATTTCCCCAGAACTGCAGGATAGACTAATAAGATCTTTACGCAAAGTGACTTGAATGCATGACAAAGGTGTTGGTCAGAATTGATTAGCGAGTATGATTTCAATATTACTTACATACAAGGAACAATGAACAAAGTGGTTGATGCGTTGAGTCGGAGTCCGCACATGTTTTTGGTGATGCCCCTTCAAATGCACCTATGTGAAAATATTCTAACTTTACAATGTGACGATGAATGGTACAAAGAGGTCCAGGATTTTATCAGACAAAACACAATGATGGTACCAAAATTTGAGGGATTTACTTTGGACAACGATAGATTAATGAGATTTAAGAATCAAATTTATGTACCGACCAATGACGAGTTGAGGAATTTGATCCTAAACGAGGCACATAGAGTAGTGTACATGGCTCATCTTAGAGTTGCGAAGATGAGGGTAGACCTTAAATCCTTATCCTTATGCTATTCCAGAATTGAAATGGGAGGTTATTTCGATGGATTTCATTGTTGGATTGCCACTGACGGTGAGGAGACACGACTCAATTTTTGTAGTAGTCGACACTCTGAATAAGAGTGCACATTTTATCCCTATGCGTATGATGTATCAAGCACCTAACATAGCTAGAGTTTTCATCAGTGAGATATTGAGGTTGCATGGCATTCCTAAGAATATTATATCCGATCGAGGATCAATGTTTACAGAACGATTTTGGACTAGTTTCCAAGAGGCCTTGGGAACCCAACTTAACTTTAGTATGCATATCACCTGGAGATAGACGGTCAGACCAAGTGAATGAACCAAGTCTTGGAGGATATGTTGCATATGCACGTGATGGACCAATAGAAGCATTGAGAAGAATTCTTTCCACTGGTAGAATTATCATATAACAACAGTTATCAAACCACCATTAAGATGGTGGCTTTCGAGTTTCTTTACGGGAAACCATGTCAGATGCCTTTGAGTTGGAATCATATTGAGGATAGGGTCTTGGTGGGACCATAAGCGATCCAAGAGATGGAAGATCAAATGCAACCAATAAGACAAAGGATCAAGGAATTGCAAGATCGACAGAAGATTTATGTCGATGCACATCATGTTGACTGTAGTTATGAAGTTGGCAGTCAAGTATTCTTGCGGGTGAAACCACATAAGAGTTCTATCAAGTTTGGAAAGGGTGATAAACTCTCTCCTAGGTTTGTGGGACCCTTCGAGATTGTGGAAAATAAGGGGCTCTTGGCCTATCGACTGGCCTTGCCTGATTCTTTGAGGAGTATGCATGATGTTTTTCACGTATATGTTTTGAGACATTATGTTAGTGATCCTACCCATGTTATTGACACGAGTTCCTTGCAAGTATCGGGTGAGGGTGCGCCCATGGTGGAGCCAATATGAATTTTAGACCATCACATTCAACAACAATGGCGTCAAATAGTAGATCAGGTCAAGGTCTAATGGGACAACTATAGTTCACACTCGACGACCTGGGAGGATGCATATGATATGCATTAGAAGCTTCCATTGTTGTTTGATAGCTTGACATATGATAATGTGATACACTTTATTTCAAAACTTACATATTGTGAAACTTTGGGATGAAGTTTAAAACAAGAGGGGGCGTATGTAACATCCCGCTCTTGTGCGCACTGAGCAAACTTATTATTTGAGGAAACTTGCGTGCAAGTGATATGGTTCATTATACGATTAGTTGTTTTGATTATGATTATGAGATGTTGAGGATATGATGATATGATGATATGTTGTTTTTGTTGTATTTACATCGACAGGTGATATTGGCTGGGTTCTCCTGAGTGTGAAATAATCTATACATTAGAGGATGCCGATGGCATCAGTGGATCTCCTCTGACTCCAGATTGAGTCAGGGAGTGGAATATTATGGTTTGAATGTTTTTGATATTACAGATGTGACGTATGACTATATATTATGATCTTGATTGTTATAGCTGGCATGTTTCGTTAAAGATGGAGGTTGACGATATCTTTCCAACCAGACTCACATTTGGAGTAAAGGGGTCATGCATGAAAACAATATACAATGAGGGAGAGGTGTGGAAAAAATCCCTACCACAACTTACTACCACTCCCTCCATGGCTCGAACTGTAGGTTAACTATTACCTAGTTCGAGAAGACCCACTATGCCGTGAGGGAAGACTGTGATAGTTTCTCACGATGATTCTAAGGAGCACACAATAAGTCAGGGTCCTTATTCCTTATAGGCCCATAGTCTCCCATAGGGTCACCTGACGGAGTATTGACTCTAGGGATTTGATGTCTACCAAATTCAATGAAGAGGCGAGTGGCACCCTTGGAGCACGTAGTGCGTCTTGAAGGGCATGTCGTGCAAATAAAAACTATAATGCAGGCGAGTGGCACCCTTGGAGCACGTAGTGCGTCCTGAAGGGCATGTCACGATTTTAACTATGGTAAGTTAATAAACCTAGTACATAGAAAACTATGCCTCCTTAGGACCTGGTCGACCTTAAAATGAATGATGTGATGAGTAAAGTTTAATAAAAAAATTGTCGCTAGCCTAGTGAATTTTAAAAAGCAACTAGGTCTAAGTAGAACCTATGAACCAAAAAAAAACTAATTAGACATGTAACAAGAAAGGGGTAAAGAAAATTCAAACATTAATAATTAAAGTAAAATTCTAATGGAGGATTAATTTATTAAAAGGGTAAATTGTTGTCTTTGTCTAAACTTTCTAATTCTAAACTTAGTTAAAAAGGGGAACTTAAAGAAAAAGGGGAATGTCTAACTTAGTAAGGAATATAGCCTTTGGAACTTTCTATTTGTGAACTCAACTAGCCTTTAAGTAAGGCGTAAGTCATTTAAGAATTTGTAAGGGAATAAAGGGACACCGAGGAGCGTTTTTAGGAACGCTTTTAAGTGGGTGAGGGAAATAGGAAAATTTAATTAATTAATAAATTGATTTTCTGGTGCAACTAAGGGATCGAGTGACATGTGTATGGGGGAGGTTTATCCTAATTAAATTTAATAAAAATAATCTAATGGTGGTTTTGGAAAGTAATCACTAAGAACACTATATAAAAATGATGGCAGAGGAGGAGTATGGATCACGTCTGGTTTGTGTAAGGTTACGCTACCAAAATTTTATCTTGACTGAACTTCTCTTGTAGGAGTTGGGATACCCATCTCAGTAACAAGTGGTAGCTCGACCTTGCGAGGAGAGCTGGGAGCTATAATTCTTTGGTATTGTGTGTGTGGCCCCTTTGTGGCTCGGGGGGTTTAGGGGGAAGAAGAATACCCCTAGCGTTGGCTGGGAGGTACCGATGAGGTCTCAACGGTTGGCAAGCAGGAGTTGGATGGAGCGTAGGTGCATGACAACGACTATGGGTTCTTCACCTTTGGATTCGATACGCACATCTAAATTTGCATTGTATTTCGGTCAAATTTTCTGTATATGAATATTATTAATGTCGAGTATTGTAGTGTATTTCATTTAGAAGTTGTTGCACTTGTACTGTGTCTCCAAATTCATTGGAGCTTCAGGGTGATGAATTCTAGATTATGGTTTAAGGGAAACAAAGATATGTGTGGTAATGAAATTGGTTATTTTCTTATGAAAAGTGAAGCATATTGGCTTATTATGAACACGTGAATAACTTAGATGCTCTTTTGTGTGTATGTAGTCTGAGGATTATCCTATTGTTTGATTTGAATATGAGCTGCATCTTTTAAGTTAGGAAATTTTAGAAATATTTGAATTATCTTCATTCATATATATAAATTGTAGTTGTGCATAATTTGTAATACGCCCACTGTTAAGTTACCTGCCCCACTGTTTCCAGTTCCCCAGAACTGCAGGATAGACTAATAGGATATTTTATACATGAAAAATACACTGCGTATGTGTTGTCTTCATTAATGTCTAATCCTTGACAACCAATAATAGGTATTACTCAAACATTGTCTTGTGCTTTTGGGATTATGGTATGACTCAAACATTGCCTCACCAACTCTACAAATTAAGTTTTATTTTATATATTTTTGGGTTAATATCACTCATTGACACTTTTCAATTCTTATATTACCATATAGAATGAGAGTCCTTGTATCTGGCAATTCCTTGTTTGATCATTTATTTTTAGATACGTTGAAATTTTTTCATTGATATCTGTCTCTTAAAATCGATTGAGCAAAAAAGAATTTGAATACATACATGGAGATATGTGCTATAGGGCTTTCAATTATCTCCTTGAGATGTTACATATGAATAATTACATGGTTGAACATGTTGTATCACTTACTATTTGGATGAGGAGGTTTTACACCTTTTGTTAGTTGTCATAATGCACTCATTTTCCGACTTGCAGGGTAGTCAAACTAATGATCTATTAGTACTAGCATGCACCAATGGGCCTCAGATTCATACAAAGTTTGAGCCCTTACACATATGAATTTGTCTTCTGGCAACGATATGGAGAAAAAACTCCCATCTAGCCCCTGCAAAAATTAAATATGATTATCAAATTTTGTCACACAATTTCACCAAGCTTAGTGCCTGAAAATAAACTAGTCACCATTAGACATGGTAGGATATCATCTCTGAAATAACTGGAAGCTTCACGTTTATATGTAGAAGCTTTCGTGCATGAAGAGAAAATAATCTAAAACTCGATTAATTCATTAAATATAGTACTAAAACATCAATTCGAGCATATCATGGATCCAAGAGAAAATAACACTCACTTGAAAGACTACATAGGACCAAAAAACAAAAACAAAAACAAAACACCATACGAATATTGCAGGAAGCACATATCGATTGACAATTGTTAGAGAATTCAAATCAACAAAATGAAAATAAATCCATTAAAAAAAATGTCACTACAAATAGAAAGATTCCTTTTCATAAGTATATCATTTCAGCTTTTGTGGAAAGCCTAAACAATTATCAGTTGAACATAAATTAACAAAAAGGTTATTTTGAATTTTTTGAATATTTTTATTCTTGAATTTCAATGACGACCATAGAAACCTTCTGCACCGTCCACTTTCCACTTGCCAAATATGGAGTGAATGTAGCTCAAATTTGAGTTGCACCTACTTTGATAGAAATGAATGAATCACATGGCCATTGTATCACAAACACCATAACATGATTATCCTGCATGTTGGCCAAGTGGGATGTTGAATAACAAGTAATAAAAGGCACATAACCTATCAAGGGAATTCTATAAGAACATATCTCCAAATAACAATTAATCATAATTTAATTATTTTTACTCATAACAATTGATTCATAACAGTCAAATTATTATGATTAACAATTCGATTCATCACAGTTTAATGATTATTATTACTCATCACAATAGATTCATAACAGTTTAAATGTTATCATTAACAATTAGATTCATAATAATTATTATTTTAATTACTATGGAAAGTCTAATCTTAGAAGAGAACTTCCTTCCGACTCTAATTATAGCAAGACTAACTGTTCAGTATTTTATAAACCATGATCTAACTTTCGGTTTTAAATAACTAGTTCTTTACAATTGTGCAATCCTTATAATTCCATGATGTATAAGAGTGTATAACATGAACTCTTAATGATAAAATTTATGTACAGTTTGTATTAACTCATCAATGAAAGGATTATCATGATGTAGGAAGTTAATGGTGTATTTTGAATAAGTTTTAATGGAGGGTAAACTCTATGATTGCAAAAGATAGAAGGATGTATTACAAGTTGTAGTTTTATTAGCAAATTCCTTATTTAAACTGCCAAGTTGAGTAATTGTAGTTAATGTTTACATTGACATGACGTATGAATGATTAAATGAAATACCTCGAAAGGTATATCACTTCTCACGCCTTAGATTTTATTTTAATGAATGATTGATTAAATAGCGCGCCTGTAATTTAAATAGAATTGTGCCTCAAGTTTGTTAGTGCTTGATAGATTGTGTATGTCATCTCCCTTGCGCACTTGTAAATTTAAGGTTGAATGAAGAAATGTCTAAATGTTTATAATTATCTGGTTGTGCACGGTGAAAGGCCACTATTGATCGATCGTTGTTGTTTATTGTGTGCCATGCCAAATGTTGAATCATTGATTATTATTTCTTTCTCACATTGAAGGTTCATGTTACTTGTGTCATTGATGTTGGTTGCGTTGGGTTGGTCTGATGATTGGCCTTAGCTTAGTAGGCTTTGTATTGCTTGTGTCGGGTGAGATGTAGACACCTCCTTGTTCCTTAGAACAGTTGCCAGCCTTGAGAGCTTAAATGGTCAAAATTGATGGGAACCCGGGCTTGAGCGTTCCTTATGTGTCCTGGAGGTCCTAACCTTGCAGGGTATGATGGGCGGGTAGTTGTTGTTGTTTTCTTTTTTTTGCTTTTTTCTTTTTTCTGATTGATTTTCATATGTTGCATCCAACTGCATGATGCACTAGTATGCTAGGTTGTTATGTTGTTTGTTGCCTGAATTGCATGCGTTGTGTTTGTCGTCGAGTTGCGTTGTTTGACTATTGTTCTTTGTTACCTTCCTGCTTTAAAAAAAAAAAATTGAACTTGTTATGCGTCGCATGTTGTCGTAACGACGTGGGGTTGTTACATGTAAGTTATCCTATTGCCCATCATGCATTATATCAACAAATTCCATGATTTTTCACTTCGAACGAGACTCTGTTTGAATGACATATGACCAGTCTTGTCTTCTTAAATCATCAATTATATATGATTGGTTAACTTGAAGAGGAGAGACATATGGCTCATCAGTATATGATAAAAAGTGTTGTATATTTTCATGTACAAATATATACTCATCAATTTGTACTACAGATGGTTTGATCCACTTACATTTTAACAATATAAGACTATTTTCACCATAATCAACTTGAATAATTTCTTGGATGAATCCAACATAAAATTTCTTTTCAGTTTCATGAAGGAATTCAACACTAAAAACACAATCACAATTTCCCTTTCCTTTGTCCTTTTCTTCCACTCTTAAATGACTACCATAGGTCCAAATGCCACTAAACTGCATAGCCCATATATGTGGAAACTGTGAAAGCTCACTTTCCTCCACTTTTATATATTGATCTTCTTCTTTTGCATCATTGACTACATTAGCAATCCATTCTTCAAATTTTGGAAATGAATCACCTCCAATCAAATCATGACATCTGCGCTTTTGAGGTTGATGTTGCATCCATATTTTATGCTTTTCTTCATATTTCTTACATATAATATGAATGTACAATATAATAATATTAATAATATAAATGTGTAAATGCAATTGGAGAAATAAATTATTGTGTAAAAAAGTTTTTACCTGCGCCACTTATCGAATGAAAATGTGTTATGAAGAACATAGGCATGCAACACACTTCTTTCTTTATGTGATAATTTAAAGCATTTTCCATTTCCTTCTAACACTTCACCTGCAACTCTCTCATATTCATCATCATCCCATACATGTCAATTAACATTTTTGAAATCCTTCATATATTTTGTGCAAAATCCCATGGCCTCTTGCATTGAATTCCCTCAAACATGTTTCCTTATGGTTTTTCCCTAGTATGGGCAAATTTTTTCAAAACATTCATATTTCTTTCTATAAGATACATCCATATCATTTTTATTGGGCCACAATACTCTAGTTCATTTTCTATATGTATCAAAAGATGCATATAAATGTTAAATATTGTTGGTGGAAATTCTCGTTCCAATAGACACAGGACTTTAACAACCTCCTCCGTCAAACTATCAAACTATCAAAGTTCAAAGGATCTAATACATGTAAACTCAATCTCTTTAATATTAGGCCCAACCTTATAATTTCCAATCTTGGCCCCTTTGCCAAACTTGATATATTGACCACAATAGGTAAAATATTATCAATTATGACATGATAGTCATGGGTCTTGAGGCCTCTTAAGCTATTCATGTCAGTTTCATTTCTAATACTACTACTTTCATATCTAGTGGGAAAGTGAGTCTGAGATGTCAACCTTAAGAATTGTGCACATTGTTCCTTTGTCTAAACTTAAGGAGAACTAGGTTTTCTATATTTTTCATCATCATATTTTTCAACCCAAATATTTCGACAAATATTTAGTTGTCAAAAGTCTTCACGTGATGAAACAATATCAGAAGCACCAAAAAGAGTTTCTATAATAGCATAGGCTATATTTTTCTCAGTATGCATAAAGTCAACAATATTCCTGATGGCTATATCCTTAAAGTATGTCAAGTTATAAAATATGCACAATCATTTTACACCGATTTCATTACATGGATCATCTCTACTACCACAAATCCCACCACTTTCAATAAACAACATTCTTTTATTTCCATTCTCAATAATGTATTCACTCATTATTGGCAATGGTGCTTCACAATTCTCTTCCTAGCCATTGAAACATTTTTTTTTGTCAATGATATGGATGATCCTTTTTCAGGTAAGCATGATGTCCACGATAAACACACTTATGCAAACTTCTTGAGTGACTCACAAAATCCTTAAATTTGCAAGGACATCCATGGTATCCATGAACAATGAGACCAGTCAATGTGCCATATGTAGGAATATCATGAATCATAAACAATAAGGAAGCTCTTAAAGTGATTTTGATTGAATGACCATCCCTTGAAAATTGAATTGGTTCAATTCCTTTCCACAATTACATTAAGTCATCATATAATGGCTCTAAATAAACATCCATTGTATCTAAAGCCACACTTTTTTTTCATGGTATAATCAATGATAGCATTGGGAAAAATGGTTTAGTTTCTAACCATGGAGAAAAGTTATAATTTAATTAAAACATTGGCCAATTTTACCATTTAGTACTTTGATAAGAGAATGGGTTCATCCCATCTAGAGCCAAACCCAACCTTATATTACCAGGATCTTGGGAAAAATCGATCCATTTATTATCAAATTCCATTCACATCTTAGAATCAAACACATGCCATTATTTTCCATCAGTGCTCTTATTTTGGGCATGCCATTGCATAAGTTCAACAATGTCTTTGCACCTATACATTCAGAGTAATTGTCGGATTAGCGGAAAGTGGAGAAGAACCTTTCCGAGAACCACAAATGATTTCAACCCTGGTCTATGCATCCCTTCTTGACATTTTGTACATTCTATTTGACTTGTGAAATAATACACAACGATTCACACATGTGTGGATGTTTTCATACCCTAATCCTAGCTTAGTGATTTTTTTTACATTGAATTCGTTTTGTTGGAAATGTGGATTCATGTGGTAACAACCGACTCAAAAATGCCAATAACTCATCTACACTCTCATTTTTCCAACCATGCACCACTTTCAATTTAAGAATTTGAAGGATTGTTGTCAAATGACTTAAATTGCAATTAGCATACACAAGATTTAAAACATCCTCCATCAACTTGGCCCAATCATCGTTTAGAACCTCATTCAACATTCTATTAACTTCAACCCCTTCATCTAACATTGTTTCCTCTTCATCTATGTTTGGTGCCACTTTAGGGATGTTTGATACCTCTTCATCTCTCATGCTATGCACTTCTATCACATATTCATAATAATTGTTGTCCCGAGGGCTTATACCACTATTCCCATGTCTTATCACATGTCGATAAAGCACATTTATTTTCCTCACCTTTACACCAAGACAATATTTACATGGACATGGATATATATCCATATCATTCTCATCGGCTATTCTCTCATCATATGAATGGTAGTCACTAGTTGTCAACCTTTGTTGTTGACTCATCTTTGATGTTCTGCATTCCAATATTAATTTGATATGTTAATTAACAAATCTCAAATAATTTAGATAGTACAAAGGCACAAAATCAACTATGTTTTTGTTAACAATAACAACATTGACATGGAACTAATCATAAAAGTAAACCACAATATCCTTTGAATTGGGCTTAAGTTATGAGTAAAGAATAGAGGAACAACAATCTAATCCTTTGGGTTATCATGGACATTTGGGTATCTGATTGTGTTTGTATCAGATCCCCTTCATTGATTTAATCTCCCAAAGCATAAGGTACAATTTAAGAGATATGTCAAAGATGCAAATTTTGTAAACTTCCCCTAGAAAATATCTTGGTGAGAATTTGGAGAGCCTCAAAGTATCAATTGAAAGTAATGCAGTAAAATTGAAATCAAAGCTACACCTATCAACGCATGAGACACACTGAACAAGGGGAATTATAGACAACATCTTGGAAGCAATATTGCAGAGTCTAGACTGAGAGTACGCGTTTTTACTAGATATGTATGTAACATCTTTGATTTCAGTAAATTTGAATCTACTCCTAAGACAAGAAAGGGGAGAGAAGGTTCTCTTTCCAAACAAAAATCAACAATGACAACAAAATACCTTTGAAAATAGTAGGAATTTCCATCAAACCAAGAGGATAATGAAATTTTTCATTGAGTGGAAGGGAATACAATAAAGCTAGACCTTTGGACTTGGAATATTATGTAGCTTAGCCATAAAGGTCAAAGATTCATGTATTGAATCATTGGAGTTATGACCTACATACAAAATTGTAGTTAGATGGATTCAAAAGTTCAGAACCTCTAGGATTCATATAGTTCAGTTGGTAACCATGCTTACCATAGGGTGGGTTGTTATGCTTTTCTAGTTCAACAATATAGAGGCACAATTTTTGAAGGGTTTCCCAAGGTTCACTAGAGGAGAGAGGTTGTTTTAGGATTCAACCCATTGGAAGACTCTCCCACAAGAACCTCTCTTTAGGAGAGTATACCAAACCTTCCATAAGAAGTATGGCATGAATTATATTTTGAAACCATGTGAAATTCCTTAGGGAGATTTTTTTTTAGAGGTTTTAAAATTCAATAAAGACAAGACGATAGCTAAATATACTAGTAATTATGCACACATTCTAGGAGAAGGGACTACCAACTTGACTCAACTTATAGGAATCTGATCATCCCTAGAATCAAGAAGTAGATTGAAAATATATCATTGACATGAAATAATCCATTTGGAAACACTCCCCTCTTCAAATAAACTTTAACAAAGGAAAAACAAGAGGCCTTAAAGACAAGTAAACTGAAATGGAAGATAGTATCAAAAGGAAGAAGGTAATGAGGGACTACACCTATATTACTGAAGATAAATCAAATAATATAATTTGCCCTATCCCTAAAACTATAAGAGGAAGGAAACATGGCAAACTATTACCAAAAAAACAATCTAAGGAACAACAAATGGATAAAGAAAGGAGTTGTTGGATCTGAACCAAAGCAGGATTAAAAAAAAAAAAAAGATTTTGGGGGAGCACAAGGGTGAAGGTTTGGAAACATTAATAGAGAAGCAAGGAGAGACTCCTTTGACTTCAAGAATAGGAGGTAAAAAATAAGTAGGAGAAGAAATTTGAAGATGGTCCTCTTTAGTTGGGCACTGATTTATTATCATAATTCTTCAAAAAATAATTATAGCTAGAAAGAGATCATGAAAATCAAAGAAATCAAGAAACAAAGATCTACATACACATGGGAATAATTAGGTATCTTGGTACCAAATAACCTTGGATCACAAAAAATTGATCAAAAGTAAGCACATTAGAGCTTGTTAGCCTCCAAACTCTACCTCCCTTGCATGCCAGACATGGGCATGGATAATGCTAAAGGTAAATTAATCTCATTATGTATCTATTATATTTGGTAATGGATACGGTAAAATTTATTTTTGTTAGTATTCAAATACAAAGAAAAAAACAAATTCCCAGTAAAGAGTAAGCTGAAATTCATTTCCTTGTCCTGTATCTCTTCATAGGAAATCATCTTCAGAATCACGGTTATCATTGAAAAAATGTGTTTGATCAAGTGATAAAGAAGTGGCATCCACCAAGTTCTCATCGTCATTCCACCTTTCTCAAACTTATGATGTGTAATTCAATAGGCCATAATTCCAGGCATAGATGTACTTCTTAACAAGAAGCTGGGCCTTATCAACTTTCAAAAATTGAATTTATTGGTTGTCTTTTAATGGTTTCTAAATATGTAAAGAAAAAAGTTTGAACTTTCACCCTTGTTGCAAAGATGTTTGATTTAGTGATAGAATAATTTTATATTTTCCACCTGGCATCAACATGAAATGTACTTGTTTTTAACACTGTGGTTCCAAAACATTTTGTACCAACTTGTAAGAGTGAGAGGACTCAACTCTGTTCAAAATATTTAGACAATAAGCCTGATACATTCATAACAATAATTGTAGGTATCTAATGTAATTGACGTAGGGCACGCGCCACCCAGGGGCACGTCCGCTCACAGGATCTTCTTCTTCTCGGCCCAAAGAACTCTAAGGTTCTTCTAATTCCCTATCGGGAAATCTGCTCCCCACAGTTCTCTCGTGCGATCCCCCTTTCTTGATTTATCAGGGAATCAGAGCTCGTGACTTTGCGAGTTCAAAGGTTGAACGCTGGGCTCTCGGATCCTCCGAGACCCGATGGTCAGTCAACTCGCTGACTTTTCCTTGAGGGATTTCGCTACTCGCGATACCAAACTTTTGGTTCTTCGACCTCCGATACCCGAGACGCCGAGACTCCGATGCGCACGTGTGACTTGACCCGTCCACACCCGTCACTTCTATCGGGACTTCCGCGCTATTGCGATCTTACCACTCGCGACTTCACCCCTCGCGAGGTTGAATAACTTCCACGTCGGCTCCCAATACCCGAGACGTCGAGACTCGCGATCTCGCTCCCTCGCGACTTTGCTTCTCGCGAGGTCGAATAAATTCTACGTCGACTCCCGAGGTCCGAGATGCCGAGAATCGCGACCTCGTTCCCTCGTGACTTTGCGATTTCCGTGACCAAGTTCTCGAGCCTTTTCTCGCGAGGCTCCGATGCATGATCCCATGTGCGGATCCAACGGTCCTCCTACGACATGGATCCGACGGCTGTCCTTCTCTCGCTACTCGCGTCCTCACGACTTTGAGCACCCAACACTTGGGCTCTCACCTTGTGAACTCCCAAGTTCACGAGATCTATCGATCTCCTCCACCTGTCCTCTCCAGATGGATGACTCACAGCCTCTTGCCACTTCGCTGCTTCGTGACCTTGCATCTCGCAACTTTTAACGTCAAAAACTTGGGCGTTCACCCTGCGAACTCCCGAGTTCGCGAGATCTCTCGATCTCTAACACTTGTCCACTTTAGATGGATGGTTCACAGCCTCTCGCCACTTCGCCACCTCGCGTCCTTGCGCCTCACGACCTTTAACACCATTTTCTTAACCCTTCCACTTATGAGCTCCTGAGATGCGAGGTGCCACCTATCCACCTGCCGACTCCTATGGTCCCACACCGTTCTCGAGTGCCGATATCACGAGATGACGTCAACTAGGCCCCACAACATGGAGCTCTCACCTCCTCGCCACTCGTGAAGTTGAATGTCTCCCTCTTCCAACCTTCGATACCCGAGTCTATGAGATGAGAGAATCTCCTTACACACGTCCTCCACAACGAACGACTCTGATCTTGAAGGGATATCGCGTCTCGCGATCTCGCTTCTCTTGCTGCACAACTTTTAAAGATTCAAATCACGAGTCCCCGATACACGATACCACGTGTAGGTCTGACGGCTCCTGTGACACCGAATCGATGGCTCTACCTTTCCTGAGCTTCAAACTTCTTCGGAATCTTCTTGCCGTAACCTCCTTGTACCTCTGCGAGATCTAACAATCCTCAAAACTTCGCGAAATCTCCTCAGAGAATTTCGACCGTCCGTTCTCCCTTTGAGAATCTTGCGAAATGAATAAGTTCCTTTCCACAAGGCTCCTTCGCCACTTCACCAACTTGCGATGCTTCTTGCAAATTCAATTCGCACTTATCTACGCTGATCTTCAGTGACTCAGAGGCCTACCCTTCCTGAGATTTTCACGTCTCAAATTCAAAGAGGTTCTCTGCACGCACTCTTTGCGTCAGTTCTCAAACACGTCTAAGTGTTTAGTCCTCTTGACTCTGCGCACACCTGTAGCAGCAGTCCCCCAAAGCTTCTGCTCAGTTTCATGACTGAGACTCTCCTTAGCCTGCGCACTCCTTGCACGACTTTAGCAACCCACTTTCACTTCTGAGTGCTTTGAGAACAAGATTTTACTCTCTGAGCCTTCTGTCAACGCACTCCTTGCGGACGAATTCAACTGCACTCCTTGCAGGAATCCTTGTTCAAAAAGAGAAACAATTGTAACTCACCCCACTCCCTCTCAGTCTTCAATATCGACACATGAAGTCATACACAAAACATGATAACAAATGCATAACAGGAAGAAATATTCATAAGCAGAGCATTCAACACACATACACAGAGAATAACACAACAACCATGAATCTGAATCAACTTCTTCTATTAATTCAAGATCTATACATGAATGTCTTCTACAACCCTCGGCTATTCTCCTATGCTCTCTTCGATTCCTGTTAATGTTATAATGATACAAATGAGGGCGTCTATATTCGGTTTTCCCTCTTTCTTCTAGGACTATCTAATATAAGAATTCAATTCTATCTACCTGCAACTACAACTATAAATACCTATGTCTATCTCAGACGAGAGCGTATGGCTCGAGGTCTGATTACATTTTTACCAAGGTTCCTAAATTAAATGATCTCATTTATATTTAGTGCATCAACTTCAAGGGAAGATTTAAAAATTCAAAAACTTGTGCTGGACGTCTTCCAACTGTCTTCTGCTTCCACGTTGGTTTTGCTTGTCATGAGGGATGCTCCTGCATCATACTCCCTCGCTTGAAAATTTGCATGGGCTCCTGTCCATGAGCTCCTGTACGGTCTGTCCATGCTTGAGAATTTATGCTTCAGTCTCCCAGCTGGCATATTCAACTAGATGATCCTTCCACTTAACCAAATATTCAAAATATTCTCTCCTCCTGGTTTTCTTACCCATTCATTTGTTTAGTATCTGCTCCATTTGTGGCTTATCTGCAATTGGCATCTGCTTCTGCCACTGGATCTCTGGTTGATCATCACCTTCTGCTCCTGCTTCATCAACTTTATATGGATATAAATTCGAAACATTAAATATCGGAGATATTCCAATGCCCTCTGGTAACTCGATTTCATAAGCATTCTGTCCCATTTTCTTCAAGACCTTGCATGGCCCAATTTTCTTCATCTTCAGCTTGTTGTATGTTCCTCTCGGGAACCTTTCCTTCCTTAAATGCACCAGAACCAGATCACCAACTTCAAACTGAAGTTGTCTCCGATGCTGATCTGCTCTGCGTTTGTACTCCTGACTTGAATTCAATAGTTGCTCCTTCACCTGGTTGTGAAGTTCCTTCATCGCTTCAACGAATTCTCCTGCACTAGCACTACTAGTATCAGTCTGTTTCGAATCCCTCAATTCAAAAACTCCTCTTGGTTGTCTTCCATATACAATCTGAAATGGACTTTTTCCTGTGCTCCTGTTCACTGAATCATTGTATGTGAACTCTGCCTACGGTAATATGTTATCCCAGCTGCTATGGTGCTCTGTCACCAAGCTCCTCAACAAGTCTCCCAGACTTCTGTTGACCACTTCTGTCTGTATATCCGTTTGAGGATGATAAGAAGAACTAAACATCAAATTAGTTCCTATCTTCTTCCATAATGTCCTCCAGAAATGCCCTATGAATTTTGTGTCTCTGTCCGAAACTATGCTCTTCGACAATCCATGAAGTCGAACGATCTCCTTGAAAAACAAATTTGCGATGTGAGTCGCATAATTGGTCTTCTGGCATGGGATAAAATGTGCCATCTTAGAAAACCTGTCAACTACCACAAAGATTGAATCAACACCCCTTTGGTTCCTTGGCAATCCCAATATAAAATCCATGCTAATTTCATCCCACGGCTTGTCTGGTATGGGCAATGGCTGATAAAATCCTGCATTCTGCTTTCTTCCTTTTGAATGCTGGCAAATCCTGCACCTGTCTACAAATTTCTTGACTTCTGACCGCATTCCTGGCCAAAAGTATGACTCGTCCATCTTTGCAAATGTCTTATCATGGCCAAAATGTCCTACCAATCCTCCACTGTGCTTTTCCTTCAACAAGTTCTCCCTCATGGAGAAATTCAGAATACACAGTTGATTGCCTTTGAACATCAATCCGTCCTGGATCACATACTCTATCCACTGACTTCTGTCTCTGAGAAATGGATTCTCAGCTGCTTCATAAGCCTCCTTAAAGTCTGAATCATCTGCATACATGTCCTTAAGATCATCAAAGCCTAACGTCCAGACTTTGAATTCCTGCAATAGCAAACACTTTCTGCTCAAAGCATCAACAACTTTGTTAGCAGTACCAGAAATATGTTTTATCACAAACGTGAAATTTTGCATGTATTCAACCCATTTAGCATGCCTCTGGTTCAACTTTTCCTGTTGAGTTACAAATTGTAATGCATGGTTATCACTATACAAAACAAACTCGTTTGGAATCAGATAGTGCCTCCATTTCTTCAATGCCTGTATGATGGCATAAAATTCCTTATCATACGTGGAACATTTTTCTTTTGCCTCATTCAACTTCTCGCTGAAATATGCAATCGACCTGTCTTCCTGACTCAAGACCGCTCCCATGGCAAACCCACTTGCATCACATTTCACCTGAAATGTCTTCTGAAAATCTGGCAACACCAAAACCGGTTGCTCTGTAATCTTTCGTTTCAACAGATTGAAACTCTTCTCAGCCTCTTCAGTCCAGTGAAAAGATTTATGTCTTTTCTTCACTGTATCCATCATTGCTGCGCTAATCCCACTAAAATTCCTGATGAATTTTCGGTAGAAACTAGCCAGTCCATGAAAACTTCTCACCTCGAAAATATTTCTCGGTGATGGCCAATTCTTGATTACCTCCACCTTTTCCAGATCCATCTTTAATTCATTTGCTGAAATAACAAATCCCAAATAAATGAGTTCTGTCTTCATGAATGAGGACTTCTTCATATTTATCAACAACTTTTCCTATTGTAGTTTCTTCATCACAATAGCCAAATGCTTCAAGTGTTCAGCCTTTGTCTTACTGAAAACCAATATGTCATCCAGATACACGATGAAAAATTTCCCGATGAACTCCTTCAGGACTTCATTCATCAACCTCATAAAGGTACTTGGTGCATTCGTCAAACCAAACGGCATGACAAGCCATTCATACAAACCTTCGTTTGTCTTGAATGTTGTTTTCCACTCGTCAGCTTCTCTCATACGAATCTGATGATATCCACTCTTCAAATCTATCTTTGAAATTTTTTTTGCCCCACTTAAGCAATCCATCAGATCATCCATCCTCGACAATGGGAATCTATATCTGATAGTTATCTTGTTTATCGCCCTTGAATCAGTGCACATCCTCCAGCCTCCGTCTTTCTTCGGACCGAGTATTGTTGGAACAACACATAGACTCAAGCTTTCCCTGACCAAGCATTTGTCCAACAACTCCTGGACCTGTCTTTTAACCTCTTCATTCTCCTGTGGTGTCAACCTATACGCGGATTTGTTTGGAAAACTAGCTCTTGGTATGAGGTCTATATGGTGACTCACGCTCCTCATCTGTGGGAACGAACGAGGTAGTTCATCCACTACAATATTAGCGAACTCTTCCAGCAGTTCCTAAACTTCTTCTGGCAAATCGTCCACTCTTGTGCTAGTCAGGACAATTTTCGGCTTCCTGACCACAAAGAATTGCGGATCCTCCTTCTTCTTAACTTCTGTAAGAAGTTCCTTCCCACTCATGAGAAGTACTCTGTTTCTCACTTCCGGTTTCACTTCTTTATCCTCAATTGGACACAACATATGAGTCCTCCCATTCTTCTCCAGGGTATATGTATTCTTCTTCCCATCATGAATTACACTTCTATCATATTGCCATGGTCTTCCCAGTAATAAATGACAGACATCCGTAGGGATAACATCACATAGAATCCTATCATTATATCCTCCTATTTTGATGTCAACTAAGCACTGTTTAGTGACATTTACCTGATGTCCCTTCTGTAGCCATGAAACTCTGTATGGACTTGGATGATCAGTTGTCCCCAGCTCCAGCTTTTCCACCATCTCGGTTGAAATGAGATTATCTGTACTTCCACTGTCCATAATGACCTTACATGCCCAACCCTTGGTCTTGCAAGCAGTCCTAAAAAGACTGTTCCTCTGCGCTGAGCTCTCCATCTCCTTCTCTGGCGTCAAAAGGACTTTTTGCATCACCAACGATATTTCGCCTTCAGCGTACTCTGCCTCAACATCTCACCTTTGTGACTCGGCGATGTGAGCTTCTCCTCCATCCTTCTTCCTATCTAGACAGTCAATGGACTTGTGCCCATTCTTTCCACATGTGAAGCATGTGATTACTCCACCTCTTCCTCTTCCTCTGCCTCTGGTATGAGGAAACCTATTATTATCAGCATATCCTCCTCTCTGCTCAGTATGCTATTCTCTTTGCTCAACATATCACCCTCACTGCGAACTTCCACCTCTCTCTGTCTGAGTCTCAGGTTTCTTCCAATCGTCCTTGGGCTTCTGGTATTTTGTTAAGAACCAAACATCAATATAGCATAGAAAAACCTCAGAAAAAGTACTCAACGCCTTGAAAAAGAGATAATTTCAGATAATAAGCCTCTTCGAGGGGGAAACCTCCTTTTACCCCACTTAAATGTTCAAGTACAAG